>JAVXUO010001208.1:0-171696 GCA_033065855.1 Escallonia rubra
TGTACGTATATGTACGTATATGCTAACATTCCGTATATGTACGTATATGCTAACATTCCGTATATGTACGTATCATTCATGTGCTAACTCGTTATATGTATTATGCATGTGCTAGCGTCGTAGTTTCGCTTCTTATTATCAAAATCCAAAACGTAAAATCCAAACTGAGAAGGTTTTTCCATAATTTCAGTTGCAAAAAATGGAATTTAACCCTGGACCTGAAGACCCATCCGTGTTATACGACCAAGCTAACCATATCAGTACGCTCATATGGGATGGTGGAGTAAGATACATTATTTATAAACTTTTCTTATTCTTACGAACGTTGTATATACCGTTGAGAGCGCTTAAATTGTATTTATTAATTCGTAGGAAAGAGAACTTGTCAACACCGTAGAAGTATCTCGCGATATAGTATCGTGGCAACTGAACACCGCCCAGAAGAGGATACTGCGTGGAATTGGGTTTGGGATTTTCACGCATGGGCAAATATTTCAACAGCTTGACCGGGCCTTGATAGGTGCCCTTGTTGAGAGGTGGAGAAGTGAAACGAATACGTTTCACTTCCCGCTCGGAGAGCTGGCAATTACCCTAGAAGATGTAGGGTTCATCTTAGGGTTGCCGGTGACGGGGCTGCCGGTAATTGCTCCTCCGTCAGAAGCAACGAAGACGAGAACCGCTAGGGACTTCCTCACTTCGATACCCCAGGATAAATTTAGCAGTGGTGGTATAAAGTTGAAGTGGTTGGTAGATACGTACGGGGTATTGCCGGAAAACTATACGGGCCATGAGCTTGTGCTTTACACAAAAGCCTTCCTCTGGTGGGTGATGGGGGCAATTTTATTCCCAACGACGTCGAAGAACACGGCCAGCGTGAAATATTTACCGTTGTTGAGTAACCTGGCTGAGGTTGGAGATTATGCATGGGGTGCAGCGGTTCTTTCGTATCTGTACCGAGCATTGCACAAGGCAACGAGGCCCGACTCCAAAGCCATATGTGCATGTCTCTCGCTATTGCAGGTATATCATATAAATCCTGTCTTCGTTATTTTTTTTTTGTTTTCGCTTTTGTTGAATCGACGATATAAATATAATTTGTCCATTTTTTCAGGTGTGGTCTTATGAACACCTTGCTCCCGGTTCACCGACGCGTAGGGATGGAACCGATAGAGTGTGGCCTCGGTTGCGTGCTTGGGAGTACAGCCGGAAGAATAGCCACTATCGCAGGAGAGTCGATCCCCATCACAACATCACGTTCTATCGAGGGGAGTTCGACCGCCTATCTCCGGGCCAATTGCGTTGGGCACCGTACATACGTTTGGCGCGACGGGTAGAAGAGTCGTTCGTCTTCACGCTATCCGGGTTGCAGCGCACACCCCTCATCCACTTCGAGGTCGTAGAGTGGCAGCTGCCAGACCGAGCAATGCGCCATTTTGAGTTGGAGCAGGGTTTGCCCGCCGGTGCCCCAGATATGAGGGTTAACAGGGACCCACCGACTGTCGGGCGGTTTAGCAAGGCCAATGCGCAAGAATTGTGCGCGGCCGAACTAGAGCTCTGGACTTCTTGGCAGGACACACTGGCGGCCATCGTCTCGGAGCCGGACCCCGTTATCAGCATCGCGGAGTATGATGAGGGGTACTCCCGCATCACGCAGAGGAGAGTAGACCAAGTCAAATTTGAACGCGGCGTGAGGTATGCGCCTAGGGGTCAGATCGACGAGCAGATGGCATACAATCTCGTAAGTTGCCCAACTTGTCTTCAATATATCAGAACTGATTAAAGTTACTTATTTGTTATCTCTTTGGATGTAGGTTAATGCCTCGCTTGCATTCTTCCAGAAGTTGAGTGAGCGGAAGGATCTGATGAGCGCAATGGGCGAGGATCTTCGCCAACAGGCTGCTGCACTGGCTATAGGCTGCGGGAATTTTGTGCGGCAAGCATCGGGACAGTCTTCGGTCGACAGCCCGGGAATGGGTTATACGGGCGCCAGCTCGTAAACGTTGATCCCTCCGGGCAAGCTTCAGGGGTGAGCCAGGGAGTTGGTGGTCCCTCTGTACCGGGGATGGGACATGCTCAAGCGTCGTGGGCCGATTACCGCGGCCCGACCTTCGATTTGTTCCCGGAACCCCAACCCCTCTCTCAGAGTCAAGTCACGCAAGAATGGCCTTACGGTTTCAACGAGGCACTGCCCATTGTCCCGTGGGCGGGACCACTTGGCGGCCCCGAAGGGCAATATCAGCCGGAGGAAGAAATGGCCGGCGAGCAATATCAGCCGGCAGGGGCCCCCGAAGGCGATTATCAGCCGGCCGGGGCCCCCGAAGACGACTATCAGCCGGCCGGGGCCCCCCAAGTTGATTATCAGCCGGCCGATCCGTTGGTTGGAGGCCAATTTCTTCCGTTGCTCTTGCCCCCCGGCGGAGGGCAAGAGCAACCGGTCGACCCCCGAGGGCAATATCCGAAAGGGCATCCAGCCAGGCCCCTGAAGCCGCATAAACATGACCTAATCCATCACCGTTATTTTAGCAGGCCCCCCCCAGACGAAGCGTCGTATGCCGTGAAAAACCCGCAGGGCTTGGATTACAGTGTCTCGTGGAAAGAACTGTCCACGCTGGCGCCGGGGATGTGGTTAGACAACTTCATCATCTCGCACTACGTGCAAATTCTGCGGCAAAGGAGTCGGAAGCAGCCTAACTACGGTCCGCGCATTTTTATCCTCGATGCTTACTTTCACAATATGCTAGTACAAGACTTTAACGAGTGGGACAAGGTGAGGAAGCAGGCGAGAAGGGCGAAGGGCGAGAACAAGTGGAGACCGTCCGCTAACCTACTCGCATATCTTGGTCGGCCGAGTCCAGAGCTCGCAAGTGTGGCGGATGTGTTTCTACTCCCTGCTATAATTAATGCCCACTGGTTCTTGATTTGCTATGAACCGGTAACGAATACCGTATCAGTCCTTGACAGTCTCTACGATGATACGGACGCGATTGGTGTGATTGACATGTACATAGGCTTAGGGATGTTGAATCCAATGGTAAGAGTCTGTTTACTTCTTATTGTAACTTGCATAATGTAGAACTGATTAATCGTATTATGTTTGCTATGTTTAATGCTTATCCTGTTACTCGCAGAATCTATTTGCTGCCATGGTCAGTAGAGAGCGTTGTCGAGAGAACCCCCAAATGAGGGCAGCGGGCGATAGGGAGGTTGTTTTCCGATTGAAAAGGAGTAGGCCCAAGCAACTTAATACCTCGGACTGCGGCGTCTACCTCTGCATGTACATGGATTACATCTGTCGGTCAGAGAGCCTCAAGAAGACCGTCTGGACCCAAGACTACGTAGACTGCTTTAGGTATGGGATGGCTTGTCAAATTATCAATGGCCGGCCTAGACCGATTAGATATATTTGTAAATCCGTGTAATTGAAAATGTTTGCGTATAATAACATTATATTCACTTTATTAATTGTCCTTAAACTTCTTGAATCTTATCGTTTGAATGCGATTGACGAACTCATCTGTGTTGACTGATATGTGATCGTTGTTGAATGCGATTGATTTGATTCAGTGATATCGTTGTGTTGTTCAGCTGAGTGTTTTATTTGTTCTGTGTGATTTGCTTTCAGCAGGGGAGACTAGATAGGGCCCCAAAAAAAACTAAGTGCTGGGGAAGCTACATTCTGCTTGTCTGTCCGCGATATAGTATATCGGACGTAGATAGGGGAAGCTACATTCTGCTTGTCTGTCCGCGATATAGTATAGCGGACGTAGATAGGGCCCCAAAAAAAACTAAGTGCTGAGGAGGCTACATTCTACTTGTCTGTCCGCGATATAGTATAGCGGACATAGATAGGGCCCAAAAAAAAACTAAGTGTTGAGGAGGCTACCTTCTGCTTGTCTGTCCGCGATATAGTATAGCGGACGTAGATAGGGCCCAAAAAAAACTAAGTGTTGGGGAGTCTTCATTCTGCTTGACTGTCTGCGATATAGTATAGCGGACGTAGATAGGGCCCAAAAAAAATTAAGTGTTGGGGAGTCTTCCTTCTGCTTGGTTGTCCGCTATATAGTATAGCGGACATAGATAGCGCCCAAAAAACAACTAAGTGTTGAGGAGGATACCTTCTGCTTGTCTGTCCGAGATATAGTATAGCGGACGTAGATAGGGCCCCAAAAAAAACTAAGTGCTGGGGAGTCTTCCTTCTGCTTGGATGTCCGCTATATAGTATATCAGACGTAGATAGGGCCGAAAAAAAACTAAGTGTTGGGGAGTCTTCCTTCTGCTTGGCTGTCCGCTATACTATATAGCGGACGTAGATATGTAATTTTTTTGGATTTTTTTTTTGTGCTCATTGCACCTTTGGCACGCTATATTACCCATTTCTATAAATTTCGGCGAAAAACGAGACAATTTATTTTTTTGGTTTTCCTATGAAGGGCCTATTCGCGCGCACTTTAGCGCCAAATTCATAGCTTGCGAAAAATATTGTAATTTTTTATGTCACTTTTTTTTCTCATTGCACCTTAGGCATGCTAGTTACCCCATTATAGTATGACGGATGTAGTTAGAAACATATATTCCCAACATTTTACATGCTTCAAAAGACGGGATACGCCAATTAGAATGACATGTGGATGAGTGCCGGTTGGAATGAAATCCTAGCATGCAGTAGGAAGAGATATATATATCACTCTTCATTTGACATATACTCATCAGATAAGTACTGATCATTGGTTAAAATATTGTTTCTCTCGTTTGATTTGAGCTGCCTCCCACTAACCTCGGCCATTTCTTCCGCAAGTTGAAGCATATAAAATCGTTTTCTACGCAGCAACATCCGGTTATTCTCCATACGAATTTGGCTCACATCTTTCTTACACTGCTTAACATTACGCCGCGACATAGTAAGTGAACGACGTTGCGGCACAGGTGCTCTCAGCGTGGTGAGATCTTGGTGTAGCGCTTCTGATTCCTTAACTCGATATGCCCATTCTCTCCGTAAACCGCAATAATACTCTCTGGGATCCGTGTACTTCACTTCTTTGTAGTCGTCGTTCCTTTCACACAACAACCACACAGTCTCACGTCCCCGCAGACTAGAACTCCCAGGAACTCCTGCCATTTAACTTTGTTTTGGTTCTAAAGCGATGAGCATGGCTAACATATATAAATAAGCCCACACACACATACACAATATATTGGTGTGATAGCTACACAATAGTCTGTCCATCTCTGGTGACAAGACAAGTCTCTGGACATTGAAGATGACAATAGTTGGAGATAACAGCATGCCCGTGTCATAAAGTTGACAAGTCTTTGGTGACAAGACAATTCTCTTTGGTGACAAGACAAGTCTCTAGTCTATTGCCAACGTTGGGTCACATCTCATAAAGTTGAACCTGTAGCTCTTTCATAAAGTGGTCCCGTTTCAAAGTATATATAAGTACATCCATCGCTCATTGTAAAGGGCATAGAGTGATATACTCCCAATTTCATAACAACTCTGGAAATGTCATATACTCCACGAGATATTTTTGAAGCAATGGGTCGTTACTGGGCGGGCGAAGATGAATTTCACTATTCTTTGCGTCCAAGTTTGCGTTACTCATCAAGCTATGTGAATACATTACGTGCAGAATGGTCTTATCGGATGAATGAACACGAGGTCCTAGTAGCTGATTCACGGAGCATGAATATACCCATACCTCGACAAAAGGCAATCAACATGCCTCGAATTACGCACATGGAGCTTGAAAGGGCACTTCATCGAATACGCGAGGAAAATAATAGAATGAGAGTTCGTCAAAGTAGGCATAACTTACGTCGTATGGCACGTGATGCACATGAAGATGGCAACAACAATGAAGCACAAGTATACTGGAACATGAGCTTCGAAGAAGGAAATGTTTCCGATGCTCCAGTTTCAGATGAAGATGACTGAAGATCGAGTTCTATAGCGGACATAAGGCCTCCGCTTAGGCCGGGGTTCGGGAAGGTCGGAACTAAGTGTCTGGTCCGTGCCAACCATTTTCTGGTCCAAGTTGCAGACAACCATTTTTCTCTCCTATGTCCGCTATATAGTATAGCGGACATCCCCGCAGAGGCAAAGTCTCGAACAGTTGATTGTCCCTACGAGATGTCTGCTATATAGTATAGCGGACAGCTCGGCAGAGGGAAAGTCGGTGGTTCTAGGCCCGCAGAATACATTACCAAGCTTACGTCATAGTGGTGCAGCAGATCGTTGTCTGCAACTTGGACCAGAAAATGGTTGGCACGAACCAGACACTTAGTTCCGACCTTCCCGAACCCCGGCCTAAGCGGAGGCCTTATGTCCGCTATGTAGTAGAGCTAGAAGTTGTAGCGTTCTGCAGTTTTAATAAATTGGCTTGTTTTAGTCGCATTGTAGCATAATGCGATTTTAATAAATTGGCGCCCCGAAGACTTGTTTTGGCGTCAGAATCAACAATCTCAATATCGATAAACAATATTGTTTTGGCGTCAGAATCAACAATCTCAATATCGATAAACAATAACGAACGTACAATTCACAGTCAACGATCTCAATATACCGACGGATCCTTTCACGACACAATTAACGTACGATTCACAATCAACGATCTCAATATATCGAGGGAATCTCAAGCGACACAATTAAGCATAATTAAGCGACGAAAAATTTCGAAACACAATCAACAAGAACATAAATTATTTTATTAATAATAAATTAGGGTTCACATTGGGGGAAATAAATTTTTTCACAAGTGCTCCGATCAAAGATTACAACTTGAAAATCCCACCACCCAAGGTGTTCAAACACTACAAAGTCCCCGAGTTCGAGGCCATGCTGGCGCACGAAGACGTTCCAACCCTCTGCGAATTGCTTTTTTTGGGGTCGGCCGGGCTTCAGCTTGATTTCAACCTGCCATGCCCCCTTGCGGCTATATAATCTTGCACTGTCATGAATTGTTGTAAATTGATTGGTCAAGGCTTCCGGTATGTCCTAACAAACACAGTACAAAAAATAGGTTAGTTTTTAACCAAAACATCAAAAACCTTTAACACACGAAAATACAGAGAAATAGGGATGGCCTACAAGTTCATTCTCAAACCCCGGCATCATGACTTTGAAAAAGTGTTTGCCTGCCAGGTGCAAATTGCCAATAAAATCGTTGGTGGTCTCCGATCCAGAAGCCATCGAGGTCGGCATTGAGGGGAGGACGGTTTAACGCCGGAGTTCTGGGACACCGGAGATGTGGGTACCGGAGACGGAGTAGCGGCAGATGTTCGAGACAGAGAGAGGTGCCCTCAGATAGGACTGATAACAGCTGATTTAGCGATATGATTAATATATATAGGGGACAGAGTTATCCGCCACTTTATATAGCGGACATAAAAGAACACCAAAAGTTTTTCTTCGATGACGTCCGCTATATTGTCTAGCGGACGTAAAAGAAGAACGAAAGTTTTACTGCTCATGACGTCCGCTATATTGTATAGAGGATATTGTAAGAGACCTGAAAGCAGGCCAAAACTTTTACTGCTCATGAAGTCCGCTATATTGTATAGCGGACGGAAAATCTTTCACTGCGATGACGTCCGCTATATTGTATAGCGGACGTGAAAGCAGATCAAAAGTTTTACTGCTCATGACGTCTGCTGTATTGTATGGCGGACGGAAAGCGATGAAGTCCGCTATATTGTATAGCGGACGGGACTTACAAAAAAAAATTAAAAATAAAAGACTATAGATTTAATTCGATGGCCTCTCATAGGTCCATTTTTTAAAATTTCCAGTATTCGGTGGAAAAATTATCCCTCCGAAAATTATTACAAATGTCATAACGTTGTACAAAAAATTAAAGGTCCACTGCAGCTTGTTCGTCCTCGTCTTCGGCGTCACCTTCTTCCCCGTCTTGCAAACCCCCTGAACTTATCCCCAGTGCCTTGTAATGGTTCCGCTTGTCGTGGTCGGTCATTTTGTTGCACAATGCACACCTTCGCAGCTTTTTAGGTTGAGTTGCCGTTTCAATAGAGCTTTTCATCCGCGTAGATCTCTTGCGGCCTTTCGTTTGCGATATAATTGGGTCCAACAAACAAATATCATTGTCGTCTTCCTCCCCCGGCTCGTCATCTTCTGATACCCCCGTCGTAGGCTCGGTGTCAATCGCATTGGTGACTGAAGCTGCTTCCAACTGGTCGACGATGGGCTCTTGCTGCTGAGCTACCTCGAGGAGATGTTTATAACCGACCATTGAAGCAGCAGCCTTTACGGACAAACGGGTGAAACTCGTCACCAGATGATTATACCGCAACGTCTCCGATTCTTCAAAGTCAGTATACGGGTGCTCCGGAAAAGCAATGGTACCGTGCAACCTGTTTGCACCTTTCGTCCACCGTGGCAAGACGTATTTATCGGGGATTGTCCTGATATTCTTCTGTGTGAAAAAGTGCATAATGTGTGTACACAGGATGCCATGGAACTCAAACTTCTTGCAAACACAGGTCACCGAGTCCGTCAATGTGTCGTGGCTCACCGTATACATTCTGCGCAGCTTCTCAGGAACGAGGTCATTCACGAGCGAATAAACCTTGTACTCACGCGTAGACTTCTCTGCCACCTTGTTTATACAGTACCGTCCCGATTTCTGCAGCTCTACTTGGTATAGCAAGAAGATCTCCTTCGTATAGACTTTGGCACCGTTCAGCTCCAGCGGGGTCTCAAGCAACCTTCTCCTCTGTTTGTACGTGGTTGCAAAGTCTGCAGCCCTTTCTTTCACGAACAACGACGCAACCGCTTTCTGTGCGGATGTGACGAAACTCTTCAAATTGGTAGCTGTACCCACGTAACTATCGAAAGTGGCATTCATAGATTCACTCCTGCCCGTCGTTTTCATGCCCGCAGAAAAATGCCTCCTCGTGTAAACGCCAATCCATTGCTCTTTGAGCTCGTACAAGTGCTGGAGCCACCCGTTGTCTTGCAATGAGTAATCCTGAACAAGCTTTTCCCACCTCTCCTCAAATTCCTCAATCGTTAACGACTTGCTAACGCACGTGTCAAAATCCTGTTTAAAGTCTGGAAACTTTGCGTACACGTGATGCAAACGTTCGGGGTATTTGTTGCTTATGTGCCAAGTGCACAAGTTGTGTCGAGTATCTGGGAAGACGGTGGCAATAGCCTTCTTCATTGCCAAATCTTGATCGGTGATGATAACGTTGGGTGCTTTGAAGTTCATGGCTTCCAGCCACGCCCTAAACAACCATTCAAAAGAACTCTCGCTCTCGTCCCTTAACAAGGCGAACCCGAACAGGATGGAGTGATAATGATGATTGACCCCCGTGAAAGGGGCAAACGGCATCGAGTACTTGTTGGTACGGTATGTGGTGTCGAAAGTCACGACATCCCCAAAATGCTTATAAGCAAGCCTGGAACGACCGTCGACCCAAAAAATTGTGCTAACTCGATGCTCGTCGTCAAGTTTATAATCGAAGGTAAACTGCGGGTCCTCCATCTGCATCCGCTTCAATAGGCTCATTGTGGCTTGAGCATCATTGAGGTCATACGCGGCTCGTCTATGGGTTCGGACCGCGTTGCGAACGTCTGTCGTGTTAAAGTTTAAATTTTGAATTCCCCCGGCCTGTTCAGCAAGAACATTAATCATGTCGGTAGGTCCTAGACGCGCATCGCTCATTGTGTGAATGAGGCTCCTCGCGACCTTTCCCATCTTCTTGTGTTGATGCATCTGACTCACCTTAGAAGGGGTTACTAACGGGTGATTGTGTGCCAGTTCCAGGCTGCTAATAAGCCAATGATCTTGCTTGGGTTTATAGCTTACGAACATCTTGACCTGGCAATTCGTTCGCGCAAAGAAGTCCCGTCTTCTGCGCGAATAGCCTATTTCGTCATCACTGTCCTCGTTGCCTACGCGTGTCTCATTTTGCACTGGGTTTCTGCCCCTATGGCACTCGTACAACGAGAGCATATCTTTCTCGTTATGTTGCTCGTTCTTGAAGTCTTTATTCTAATGCCAAATCCAACCCTCAATGAATACGCTCGGAAACATTCTCCAGCTTCCTCCAATGTTTGAAAGGTTCGTCCTAGATACGGATCACTAGCATCTACGGGGGTGTTGGAGCTCGACACGAAATCAGACATTGTGAAACAGCTCCCTATATGTAGAAATATAGACTACGCTGAACAATCAAATGACATTTTCAACTGAAAATATTACCTTAAAATTATCGTGACGAATAGACAAATTTAAGATGACAAATATACCATATACATAATCTCAAAAGTCTCCCATTTTGCTAATTATAGATTTATTGAACATAACAAATTAAAATTACTAAGAGCGTTAGACAAATTCATCATGCCAAAATACAACAAACGTATCTCAAAAAATTCGAATTTAAATAGGATAGATGTGCCGAAGTTAGCGCTCCTAAAAAAAATCAAAATTAACCACAATAAACTTCTTTAAAGTTAACAAATTAATTTCTAGAACATCATCAGAAATTTATAGTTTTTTGCCCAAAATAAAAAATATACTTTATCAGTCAATCCACCCAGAAAATATCTGATATGAGAAACTTACCTTGCTTGAGTGAAGAAGATTGAAGCAAGTTTTACTCGATGAAGCTTGAGGGGAGCCGGAAATGGAAGCCAGGTGAATCCGAAGGAGAAGAAAATTTTGCGGGAAGAGCTTGAGAATTTTGCGGGATGAGCTGAGAATTCAGGAAAAAAAGCTGAGAATCAGGAACCTCGGGGGTATACGGGAAGCACCTGTCCGCGCTCCTGTAGTGGAAATTATTCCGCTCTACTGTATAGCGGATACCTTTTTTGCTGTCTCGTGTCAGGCAGGGGTGTCAGGCAGGGGTCAGTAGGGGACGTCCGCTACACAGTATCGCAAATGACTTTTTGCTGTCCCCATCATGACTTTAATGCCCCTCCGCCATACAGTATAGCGGACAGTGGCGGAGGGCAATTTGGTAAAAAAATCCGTCCGCCATACAGTATGGCGGACGGCTGACAGGTTCTGAAAAAGACGCGATCTTGACCGTCCATCTTTTGGGATGGACGGTCAGATCGCGTTTGCAACTTCTCCTATTTTGCCCACGCTCTCAACGGATCAGCTCCCATATATATATATACATATATACATATATATATATATATATATATATATATATATATATATATATATATATATATATATATAATGATAAAATTAAGAACCCATCCAAAATAGTTTGTTGAGATCTTTGGCGCCACTAATATGTTTAGTGTATAATTTTTGTAAAGCCTATATTATATTAGAAACATAAAGCGATCATGTGTCGCGTAAAGAAGCTATCATTGTATTTTATCATGTTACTTGCTTTGGTTGTAATATTCAAAAACCCTAACCAAGCTCAGGTGGTTAGTAAAATACTCCCTCCGTCCTACAATAATTAATCACGTTTGATTTCCAGGCATATTAAAGAATTTAGTCACGTATTTTAAGTTTCCAGTTCTACCGCGCGTGCGCGCCGGGGGGGGGGGGGGGCATGGGGCGTGGTTTCGGCTATGAGAGAGAAAATGAGTTTGTGGAGGAGGAGAGCGAAATAGAAAAAAAGTGTAACATGGGTAAACATGTAAAGACACAAAAAGAAGTGTAAAAGGGGTAAACACATATAGAATCTTTATTAATTTAGAAAGTGATCAGTTTCTTTGAGACATCTCAAAAATAAAATATCATCAATTTTTTGAGAACGAAGGGAGTATAAGATAAAGCTTTAAGGGAGGAGGAGGAGGAGGAGGAGGAGGAGGAGGAGGGGGGGGGGGGGGTGTAAAATTTCTACTATTGCTGAAATTATGATTGTTGGCCTGAGAGTGAAAAACTTGTTTTAAGCTATAAGGAATAAAATGAGTGTTAAATTTAATCACGACTAAATTAGATAAAATATTAAAAATGGCTACGGGATCTCCTTTTTATCAACTTCAGTTAAGTTATTATGTCTACTAGCCCAGAATTTCGTGCCAAGCACGGGACAGTTGATTAACAGTAATTTATTTTAGTAGTTTTGAAATGCATAATAAAATATATTTTACAATTTTATGGTTATCAAAGATAGTTACTTTAATTTCTGGCTTGAACTTTCTTGTAATAAAATAATTTAACCCTTCTAGTGAAGTATCAATAAGCATTGTCCTTGTTCATATTTGCTAATTCTAATTTGGTAACTATATAGATGAACAAAAATTAGAAGTTTATTTAGTATACAAAAAAGAAAAAGTAAATTCTACTAATAACGGATAACATCTTGAGATCAATTTGTTATTGCTATTCTCTAATTAAGTATCTTTTAAAAATAATTTGTACATTTGAAAGGGTTGCCCATAACGTTAATTACATATTAGTTTATTTTTTATAGAGAAAATTTTGGTCCATATATTTGTTTATAGCACGTGATTTATAAAAGTTAATCAACATGACTAATTAAGTAAGGGTGATGTGCCATTTTTAGAAACAAATGTAATCCATCAACAAAGTATAAAGAGAAAAAACTAATCAGTGTATGAGGTAATTATAAAAAGTTTAACCAACATGACTATATAAGATAGTTTAAAACCGCATAGTAAGGACATTATTGAACAAAATTTAACCACGATTTCACAAAGTATACAATAACCATGCTTACTAAGTAAGATTTATCTTCAGATATAATAAGATTTTCAATGTAAGTTTTAGTCTACATTCATCAAAACATAACTAATATCTTTTTAGATTTTATGTGCAATTTTATTCAGAATTATAAAAATTAACATAAAATCATAAATGGTATATTGCTAATACAGAATTTAGAATGCTTGAGAGTTTAATTACTAACAATAAAAGTACCATATAAAAGAATTGGTTCAAAACTTTTCCAACATAAAATTAGTTGAATTTAAGAAATGCTCACAATAAAAGGTTTTAAATTTACACTACTTTTAAAATATATATCATATAGAATCTGCATATTATGATATTTTTACATCCAACCAATGTGAGTAAATATGATAGCGCAAAACCTTAGAGTAAGAAAATTATTGATCAAAATTTGTAACCAACATATTTATCAAGATAGATTCATATTTGAATTTATAGAAAACTTAAATACGAATTTAAAAGAGTACCGAATTTATCTTATTAAATCTCTTAAGTAGTTTTTGTTTCACAGGTTAATATTTCATATTAACGAGCTTTTTCGATATATAATATTCAAATAATTAAAGTCACAATATGTTAGTAAATTGGTTAGAAAATTTTGAATGTTTCTAATTGATTTTCGGATTGCATAAGGCAACATTAATATGTTTAACATTAATTTTTATAACTCTAATTATATTAGAAATACAATGCAATGAGATGTCATGAGCTATCATTGCATTTCTTGCCTCAGTTTTTAGATATTATAGCTCGGGATCCCGAGTCAAGCTCGAGTAAGTTTATAAAATATTTTTAAAAGTTACAAAAAGTGTATCCACATATACCATATTTCAAGAAATAAAAAGAGATTAACATCTTATGAAAAAAGAAATCTACTTTTACTAAAACTATAATTGTTGGTAAGAAATTTTAATACTTTATTTGTAACAGTTTGAAGTAACTTGTTAAGACTCTATTATTATTAAATTCTTTTAGTGGTCCAACTTGTAACCTTTCAAAGCCAAGTCTCTTAGCTTGAAAAGTTAGATTAAGAGTTCTTTATCTTTGAAATCGTAAATATTGTAGTCTATTCTTATTTTTTTCATGAATCATTGTTTCAAGTAATCATCCACATTAAGATACGAACATGATATCCAGTAGAATATTATTTGCCTCATACATATTTAAAATTACAGTCTTGAATAGATGGTCGTGAAATTGTTGCAGAATATTTGCTTAGGTATATATGTTTGCTTTAGTTCATCTAAACTGTAAGTTTAAAGAACAATGATCAGATTGTGTTACAGTTCTGTCGCTAGATTTTTGTGTTCTTTAAGCTTTTCTTTTACATTGTTAAGCGGTAGTGTAACACAATTTACTTATTGTCTTTCAACTTATAATTCAAAAAGAACTAAAGCAAAAATATATGCGTATGCAAATATTACGCAAGAGTTGCATGACAATCTAATCAGGGTTTTAATAGTCAAAATCAATGCCTAATATGTGAATCAATGTCTGTAGCATTGAGTTTAAACGTTTCACAATTGATTTTATAGATTTATAAGGTTTAAAAATATTGCGACAATAATAACACAAAATATTCAACAATAAATCGTTGTAAAGAGTTTGATTTGTTTTCTAAAACCTTATATATGGAATATAACCAGTTTGGTAATCGTGATGTCTTATTTAAAAATATTGATTTATAATTCGTTTATTAAAATTATACATCACATTACTTATTTTTAACGATGACAATTTTATATATATTACTTATATGTCAATATATATATATATGAATAATCGTACTACATTTAACTCAATTAAAACATTATTTTTCCTTTAAATCTAATATGTTATTTTTATTTTTTCGATATATGAATTTTTATATTCATATTAAAGAGTAATTTTAAGAATACAATAGTATAAATTAAGTTATAATAAGTAAGTGTATTGATTAGGTTGAGTTTTGAAATGTTTAAAATTAAAATTTTAAATTATACAGCGCTCATTTTTCTTGTGAAATTAATGAAATTTAAAACTAAGGTACCTATTAAAATTCAAATCAATTGTTAGATTATTTTTTTGTAAGTCTCATATGTTGTTTAATCTTAATTCTAACATCAATGTTTTCTTTCTAAATCGAAAGTACTATTTTCATATATAAGGTTTTGTATTCATATTAAGAGTACTTTTGAAGATACAATACTTTTAAGGATATAATTGTCAAAATAAAGTCTTAATAGAATAGTATATTGATTAGGTAGAGTTTTAGAATAATTAGAATAAGTTTTTTTAAATTAAGTTTTTCTTCTAAATCAAAAGTATTATTTTCGTTTTATATATATATATATATGAGTTTTTACATTCATATTAGAGAGTAGTTATGAAGATACCATGGTCAATATTAAGTCCTATTAAGTTAGTATAATGATAAAGTAGAGTTTTATAATGATTAAAATTAGTTTTTGAAATTTTAAGGAGATAATTGGCTAAAAGAAATCTTAATAGATTAGTATATTGATTGTGTGGAATTTTAGAATGATTAAAATTAGTTTTTAAATTAAATAAGACTTACCAGTATAGAAGTCATTTAATCATAAAGTAAAGATCTGATGACGTGTCATATAAACAAGTGATGATGTGTTATGCAAAGAAGTTAACAATGTCTTTTTCGCGTCACTTATTATATATTACTAGTCCAGTAATACGGGCAAGGCCCGGGTTGGTTATATTTAACGACTTTATTTATATTCGCGTGAAGCGAACCATCAAATTCAGTATATGTCGCATTCATGCATTTCATATATAACTATCATCATAATATAAAGAAACCCTAAGAAAAATATATAACGGAAAAATGTTCCAAAATAGTAAATATCGAACTAATTCTACATTTATTACATTTGTGAAATATCGTACGATTACGAACAATAGTTATAGATAATATTAAAAGAACAATCATACGGTTCTTTTTAAGGATTATTTTATCCTATGCGATTGAGTTAAAGATATGTCAAATGGACAAAATTTTGTTCAAGTCTAATTTATCGTATAGACTGTGATATACATAAAATACAAATAATTTAATTCATTAATTAAGCATAGCATAAAAAAATCTCCAACTGATAAGATATAAAATTAATTAAATATAAAATTTTGTCTCTCATGTTTTTACATTATTTATTAGCTAGAGTTTTTTGAAAACGCGAGTAATCCGCGAGTAATCTAATAATTGATGATGCACAGAGCTTATGATTTGATACTTCTAATTAATTTTTTCCGGCATTTAAAAGGAGTATATGATTTCAGTTTGAGAGGTTGAGGTAATCTAACTAAAAATTAATTTGTGAAAGTGAATTTCTATTTTGGCATTTTGAAGTGTGTTTGAACATTAAGTCAAATAAGGTGTGATTCCTATTTCTTTTTTTTTTAAAGATTTTTTTAGGTGTGTATGATTTTCATTTCAAAGTTTGCGCTATTTAAGTCCAACTAATTCTTGAATGCACTTCTATTTTGATATTTTGACGTATCTTAAAAAATTAAGTCATTTTTGGTTTGTATATTGGTTTATTAAAATAAAAATAAAAAAACCTTTATTTTTTTTAGTATAGTCTTTAGTTTCATACATGATTGTCGTAGTTTTTTTTAATTTTTTTAAAGTGCTATTGAGGTTTTAATAGTCAAAATCAAAACTTAATATGTAAATATATGTCTATAGAATGGAGCTTTAAAAGTTTTACAATTGATTTCTAGTTTTATATTTATTTACAAATATCTGGATAATTATACCAACAAAATTTTCAATAATAAATCGTAGTAAAGAGTTAATAAGTAGGTGATGATTTTAGTATTTTACCTTTGGAAATTTTATTTTGTTTTTTAAAAATATTTTTGAAGTGTTAAAAGTTAAAATTAAGGCCTAGTAGATTATGTAGTGTTTTAGAAGGTGCAGAATTAGCTAGTTTTCTAGTTTTAGAAGGTATACAAAAATTGGGTAATTAGACCAACAATTGTTTTAATAATAAACCATAATAAAATGTTAGTAAGTTAGGGTAAGAAAGAAGAAAGATATGAAAACAAATAAGATATTGGGTTGCATAATTAAAAATATGACATGTTGCGTAAGTAACGACATGAATATTCATGTTTGTTTATTTCTAATTAATTCAGTAATCTCAAAAATTATTTATGAAATTAAACTGTTATTTCTATATTTTAAGAATTAAATCATATTCAATTCAATTTTTTTTGTTTTGCATTTATTGGTGTGTATGATTCCCGATTTAGAAGTTGATGTCACACAATTAAAATCAATTTCTTAAGTAAATTACATGTTGGTGTTTCAATTTAAAAATTAAGTCATATTTGCTTTGTATATTATTTTCATAAATAGAAATGAAAGATCTTTATTTCTAAGTCATATACAAATTTGATTCCCAATTTAAAATTTATGGTCAATTTTGTGACACATCATCATGTTTATTTTCAAATCCTTTTCCTTTTTTATCCATATTTATCAAAATTACATATGCATCATAAAAATTTTACTTTGATTTATTATTAAAAAATTTGTAGTTATTGTTGCCTTCATTTTAGTTTACCTTATATGAGTTAAAAAAAAACTAATTTTACACCTTCTAAAACTCTATTCAATCAATGTATCAACATATTAGGACTTAAGTTCAACTATTAATACCTCAAAAACACTTTAAGATAACAAAATAAAGACTGAAAATATGAAGAAAAAAACGTAAAATATTTTTAAAATTAAGTCATATGACTTTGTAAACTAATTTTGAAAGATCTTAATTTGTGAATTATGGATCTTTGATTTCGTACATGATTTGGTGTATATGATTCCCAATTTAGAATTTGAGATCAATTTTGCGACACATCATCATATTTGTTTTCGAGTCCTTTTTCTTTCTTATCCACATTTATCAAAATTATACATGCACCATGATTCTTTACTTTGATTTATTATTAGAAATTTGCAGCTGTTGTTGCCATAATTTTAGTTTACCTTATATGAATAGAAAACTAATTTTACACCTTCGAAAACTCTACCTAATCAATGTATCAACATTTTGGGACTTAATTTTGACTATTAACACCTAAAAAAAATAATTTAATGACAACAAAAGAAACACTAAAAAATATAAATAAATGTAAATTAGTTTTAAAAATTAAGTCGTATCAATTTGTAAATTATATTCAAAAGATCTTGATTTGTAAATTATATTATTTATCATTGATTTTGTTAGGATCAAACGCTTACCACTGCACCAAACGCAATTGCTGTTAGTAAGGGTGGAACTTTATTTCCTTGTAGTCTTGGCACAGCAGCCAGCGCACACGGTCGTGTAGACAAGGGAGTAGATGGACGCGACCAACCTCCGATCTGCCAACAGATTTCATACATGTTTTTTGTATTTTACATTTTTGAGATTTTTATTTTATTTTAAAAGTACTTTTTGAGGTGTTAGTTGTGAAATTCAAGACCTTATATCTTGGCATATTGAATAGGTAGAGTTTTAAAAGGTCTAGAATTGGTTTTTATTCTTATAAAGTTAGCAAAATTATGCCAATAATACCCGAATTTTTTTAATAATAAGTTATAGTGGATAGTCATGATGCATGTGTGACTTTAGTAAGTAGAGGTTTTTAAATTACTTTTGATGTATTCGTAATAAAAATTAAGACCTTATATGTTAGTATATTAAATAGGTAGTAGGTGTAAAATTAATTTTCTACTCTTATAAAGTTAAATAAAATTATATAGATAACACCTACAAATTTTATTAATAATAAATTATAATAAAGAGTCATGATGCATGCGTGACTTTATTAAGCTTTTAAAGCACTTTTGGGGTGGGAGTAGTGAAAAATAATATTCCCTCTGTCCCTAAAAAACTGATCTTATTTTCTTTTTGGGCCGTCTCACAAAAAGTAATCACTTCCAAATTATGAAATATTCTATAGGTATTTATACATACTTACCATTTTTATACTTTTTTATTCTATTTCTCTCACCACATTTAATTATCTACCAACTCATTTTCTCTCTCCTAGCCCACCACTTTATACTTTTTTATTCTATTTCTCTCACCACATTTAACACTCTACCAACCAATTTTCTCTCTCATGGCGCCCACTCTCTTCCCCCCCTCTCTCTAAAGGGTAAAATAGGAAAGACATACAGTATATAACATAAATCCTTAATATACATGCAAAGTAAAATGGATCACTTTTTAAGGGACGGAGGGAGTAGTAAAGAGTCATCAACCATTTTGTGCCCTTAATAAGAAGATGTTTAAAGTACTTTTGAGGTGTTAGTGGTGAAAATTAAGACCTTATATATTAGTATAATGAATTTGTAGAGTTCAAGAAGATGCAGAATTGATTTTCTACTGTTATAAAGTTTAGGAAATTATGCCAATAATAATACCTGCAATTTTTTTTAATAATAAATTATAGTAAGTCAGGATGCATGTGTGACTTTACTAAGTTGATATTTTTAGAGTACATTTGGGATGTTAGTAGTGAAAATTAAGACATTGTATGTTAGTATATTGAATAGGTTTTCTGCTCTTATAAAGTTTAGTGAAATTATGCCAATAATACACGTGAATTGTTTTTAATAATAAGTTATAGTAATGAGTCATGATGCAAGTGTAACTTTAATAAATAGAGGTGTTTGAGGTTTTTAAAGTATTTTTGAGATGTTAGTAGTGAAAATTAAGACATTATATGTAAGTATATTGAATAGGTAGACTTTTAGAAGGTGCATAATTAGTTTTCTACTCTTATAAAGGTTAATAAAATTATGTCAATAATACCTGCGAATTTTTAAATATTAAATTATAGTAAAAAGTCATGGTACATGTGCGTCTCTAATAAGTAGAAGTGAGAAAAGAATGTGATATCAAAACACATGTGCGTCTCTAATAAGTAGAAGTAAGAAAGGAATGTGATATCAAAATAAAGAGTCATGACCCATATATATCTCTAATTAGTAGAAGTGAAAAATGAATGTGATATAGTAATGAGTCATGATGCAAGTGTAACTTTAATAAGTAAAGGTTTTTTAGGGTTTTAAAGTATTTTTGAGGTGTTAATAGTGAAAATTAAGACATTATATGTAAGTATATTGAATAGGTAGAGTTTTAGGAGGTGCATAATTAATTTTTTACTCTTATAAAGTTTAATAAAATTATGTCAATAATACCTGCGAATTTTTAAATACTAAATTATAGTAAAGAGTCATGGTACACGTGCGTCTCTAATAAGTTCTAATAAGTAGAAGTGAGAAAGGAATGTGATATCACAACACATGTGCGTCTCTAATAAGTAGAATTAAGAAAGGAATGTGATGTCAAAATAAAGAGTCATGACCCATATATATCTCTAATTAGTAGAAGTGAAAAAGGAATGTGATATCAAAACAAACAGGATGACGTGTCGCATAAGTAAAAGGCGATGACGTATCGCATAATTAAAAGGGGTAGAAAGGGAAAAGAGCACCAAAAAAAGTTTATGTGTCGCCTCGACAATGCACAACGCTTCATCTATTATATATTTATATGATATGATATGCTATGATATGATATAGATATAGATATAGATATATATATATAGATAATGTTGTGTTTCTTTAGTGGTCAAACATGTAGTCTTTCAAAACCAGAGAGTCTCCTAGCTTGAAAACAGAGAAGATGAGATTGAGATTCAGTTATCATGTCCCAAATGCGGTGGGTATCTCCACCACCAGGTAAGATGAGGCGGCAAAATGATTCATGAAAAGAATTATTGATGTTATACAATACATATAAAGGCTTGATACAATCCATTTAAAGCTAACAAGCTTCCTTTGGAGTCGTCAGCCGCCGAAAGAATTGGTTTAATCAGGAGGCTCTGATTTGGAAGGGGGCATGATCACTAATTCTTCCTCCTTTATCTTCGAGGCATGGCATATTCATAGTTTGCTTAAGACATATTGATGTTTGTAATCACAACTTTCGTAATCCCTTTTTATTTTTAGTATAAAATACTGTTTAAAGACAAGTTTAATTTATTTTGTATAACGGATTATTTTCGCCTACCACGAAGGAAGATCTCTACTACCCTCTATACAACAGTTAATAGTCGATAAATATGGTTAGTATCACTTTTGTTGCCACCGTAGTCGATAATTCTTAAAAGTACCTTTTTATAGTCATTAAATAAGTATCACAAGAAGTATACAATGACCGTTATGTGTCACTATAAGGAAGGTTGCATGCATCATTCTATCAGTTGGGAAGCGGCCAAAATTTTCTGAAATAACTACGCTTAAGGACCGTGTTATACTGGCAATCTCCGCATTTAATTGCTTCCCTTCAAGATCATGTTCAACAATTTTAGGAGGAGCCTTTTCAATAAGTTTTTATAGATTTTCTAAAGCAATCAGTTTCAAAATGTGCTATATTTGATAATATTTTTTTTGGGGCATTCATTGGAGTATATGATTTCTAATTTAGAGTTTGAGGTTATTATATTAAAATCAAATTGTGAAGTAAACCGCTATTTTGGCATTTTCTAGTGTTCTAATAATTAAGTCATATTGCTTACATGAAAAGATGTTAAGTATTAATCTTTAAATTTGACAAATGATCTTTGCACTTTAGATTTGTGTGATTTTATGTTGTTATTCTAAAGTACTTTTGAGGTATTAACAGTCAAATTTAGGCATTATATATAGATATATTGATTAGGCAGAATTTTAAAAACAACAAAGTTGGCATTTTAAAAGGTTTACAAAATTGGGCCAATAATATTTACAAATTTTCTTAATAATGAACCATAACAAAGAGTTAGTAAGTTAGGGTAAATAAAGAAAATGATCAAAACAAATTGAACGAGTGTCGCATATGTAGAATCGGTAAAAACAAAAAGAACAGTAAAAATAGCTTATGAGTTTGAAGTTCAATGTTATTAATTAAAAAAATTTAGAACTGTTCCCTAGTTTTAAGAGGTTCACAAAAATTGGGGCAACAATGTCTACGAAATTTTTGAATAATAAAATTTAGTAAAGAGTTAATAAGTTAGGGTAAAAAAAGAAAATGACACAAAACAAATAAGATGACGCGTTGCATAAGTAAGGGGGTTAAAATGGAAAAAACTTAAAGAAGCTTATGTGTTTTATAAATTAAATCTTATGCAATTAAGTTTAATTGATGAAGTAAACTATCAATTTGGTACTTTTAAAGTAATTTAAAATATAAAGTCATATTCATCTTGTAAGTTGATTCCGTGCAAAGAAAAGAAAGTTTTTACCTTGTGACCTATTAATTTTTAATTGTCATGAGTGATTTAAGTTTTTATTTATTTATTTTTGATTGTTTATTTCGTTATGTTAAAGTGTTTTTAAGGTGTTAACGGTCAAAATCAAGTCTTAATATGTGATACATTGATTTGGTAGAGTTTTAGAATGTATAGAATTGATTTTTTTAGTGTTACCAGGTTTATTAAAATTATGACGATAACACCTGTGAATTTTTAAGTAATAAGTTTTAGAAAAGAATTATGATGTACGCGTGACTTTAAAAAATACGAAAAAGGGGGCATGAAAACAAATATAATGACGTATCGCATGATTAAAAAAGATAAAAACGCTAGAAAAACCTTATGCATTGCTTCCATTCTGCACGATGTTTCGTTTATTATTCAGTTATATTTATATGTTATAGATCAGTTATATGATATAATGATACGACGTATAATTTCTCCCACTTCATAATTAACTATCTCTTTTCTTCCGGTATGTATGTAGGACGGAGATTTAGTTAGTATAAATTATATAATGTGAATCAGTTTTTGTCATACAGAGGCATCCATTGAGCTTCCGAGTTTCAAGTTTTGTCCTACCAGGAGCAGACATCCCAGTGCATTTCGGCAATGAGAACATGGAGGGGCCAAACACGGGGCGGTCAATCTCATTCAGGCTGCCTCCACAATGGTATAATGATAACTTCTTGGGTTTTGCCATTTACGCTGTTGCTAGAAAACTTGGACGGAATCTCATTCTCGCTAGAGCAAGAGTGGTAAGTAATGACAACCGTGAGGGTCTCTGTTCATTTGCCCAGATCTTTCGTATTTTCACGAAAGAAAAGATTGATCTGAAGCACGTCTTCCTGGTATCCTTAAGATTTGATGAAGCATGGTGGCCTATTTTTGACGAATTTCACCCTAACAACTGTTGCCTAATCGAGTTCCTTACATGGCGAAGTGGCCTCCCTCCTTTCCGTGATGAGCCGTGGATCGATCGGGGGGGTGTTCGTCTGATATACAAGAAAGATGTTATGGTTGAAGATCAGATGACGGTATCCCCATCCAACTACCACGCTCAGATGATAAGACCAAATACCAACTCCAATGAAAGCCCGCTGCCTCTTGAAGCTTCCGAGTCAGGGCCATCAGACACCACCGCCACAACAGAAATCAAGCCACCAACCCCCCGCCCCACCACCCATCCCGGCGCAGTATACACCGCAGGCCAGGGAAGCACTTTGCCTCACAACAATAGTCCGGAATCTCGCAAGCACTTTGCCTCAGAATCGGACTCCTGTGACGAGGCGGCAGTAGAAAACCCAATGGGGGAGCCGGCGAGATCCATTCTGAAAAGAGCACTAGATTATCTGCCATCACAACTACGGCTCAAGCGCAGGAGGCAATAGAGGATACAGAGAATCAGAGTTGGCAACATGATGAAGCCACGACAGAGAAGGATCCACTGAGAATCAGGATCAAGAAGAGATCCGCTTTCGCGCCGAGGGAGACGGTACCGTTTAGTCATTTGCACCAAAGGCCGGAAAGGTGACGGTTGGCCGTTGCCTTGTCTTTAGCGACCATTATGTATTCTGAATTTACCGCCTATCTTTTCATTTCCATTTTAAAATTTCAGATGTAACTGCCCTTTAAAAGGGGGAATCGATGTAACAGGAAGGCATGTGAAATCAGAGACCCATTTCCTTCTCTCTCTACTGGATTCTGTTCTCTTTCCCTCTCTCTCTATTCTATTCCCTCCATTTTTATTCTCTGAGCTGAATTTCAGTACACCAAACCAAACCAGAATTTATCATAGTTTACTCCATACCAGCAGCCATGGCCGTAGTGTCTCTGAACTGACTACATCTGCATTTAGATGATGATCCCCCTGCAAGAAATTAAAGAGGCAAAAAATGGAAGCTACAGCCCAACCATCGGCATCGGAGGAAAGGTGCAGCTTCGGGTAGTTGGAAACCATCTTCGCAGTCTCCTCTAGAATTGACGCCGCCCGTCTTCACCCCTTTCTCAGCTATCGGAACAAAAAAAGACCTCGTAATCTATATCTATATCATATCAAATCATAGCATATCATATAAATATATAATAGACGAAACGTTGTGCGTTGTAGAGGCGACACATAAACTTTTAGGAGTTCGTTTTCCTCTTTACCCCTTTCAATTATGCGACACATCATCTTTTTTCCATTTGGCGACACGTCATCATCTTTGTTTTGGCGTATCATTCCTCTTTTACCTCTATTTATTAAAGTCTCACGTGCATCATGACTCTTTATTAATAAAAAATTCGGAATTATTATTACTATAAATTTAGTTGACTTTATAAAAGTAAAAAACCAATTCTACATATTTTAAAACTCTACCTAATCAATACAAAGTAGGACTTAATTTTGATTATTAACTCCTCAAAGACACTTTAAATAACAAAATAAACACTCAAACATAAAGAAAAAATAAATTACACATCATCATGTTTGCTTTGGTGTTCCATTTCTCTTCTACCTCTACTTATTATAGTCACATATGCATCATGACTCTTTATTGTAACTTATTATGAAAACATTCGGAGGTATAATAACAATAAATTTACTTCACCTTATAAGAGTAGAAAATCAATTATACACCTTTTAAAACTCTACATAGTTAATATATCAACAAAATAGAACTTGATTTTGACTATTAGCACATCAAAAATACTTTAAATAACAACATAAACATTTAAACATAAAGAAAACATAAGTTACCTGTGGAAAAAAAAAATTATAGGTCACAAATTTAAAGCTTTCTTTTCTTTCTACAAAAGTAACATGTAAAAAGAATATGTGTTAATTGTTATAAATAATTTAAAAAACATAAATTTAATGGACCTTATACGAGTAAAAAATATCTTCTACGCCTTCTAAAACTCTACCTAATTAATGCACCAACAAAGTAGGACTTAATTTTGATTATTAATACCTCAAAAAAACTTTTTATAACAAAATAAACATTCAGACATAAAGAAAAAATAAATTACACGTCATCATGTTTGCTTTGGTGTTCCATTTCTCTTCTACCTCTACTTATTAATTATAGTGACATACGCTTCATGACTCTTTATTGTAGCTTATTATTGAAAAATTCGGAGGTATAATTACCATAAATTTAGTTGACCTTATAAAAGTAGAAAATCAATTATACACCTTTTAAAACTCTACATAGTCAATATATCAACATAATAGAACTTGATTTTGACTATTAACACCTCAAAAATATTTTAAATAACAACGTAAACACTCAAACATAAAGAAAACATAAGTTACCTACGAATTTTTTTTTTATAGGTCACAAATTTAAAACTTTCTTTTCTTTATACAAAAGCAACATGAAACAAAGAATATGTGTTAATTGTTATAAATAATTTAAAAATACCAATTTGAGATTTTACTTCATTATTTGATAATTCTAATTATATCACATTGAACTTTAAGATACATAAGCTTTTATAAGTGTTCTTTTTCTTTTTTACCCCTCTAACTTATGCGTAACATCATTTTATTTGTTTTAATGTCTTTTTTTTTCCACAATTTTAACTCTTTACTAAAATTTATTATTAAAATATTTGTGAACATTACTGTCCCAATTGTTGTAAACCTTTTAAAACTAGAAAAATAATTTTAAAATTTTAAGTATATAACGTTGAACTATCAAATACATTAGCCTTTATAGTGTTTTTTCCTTTGTCTCCCTCTTACTTGCATGTCATCGTATTTATTTTGGTCATTTTCTTTTTCCCCCTACTTATTAACTATGTATTATAATTTATTGTTAAAAAATTATGGCTATTATTGGCCCAATTTTCATAAACCTTTTAAAACTAACAAACTAACTCTAAACTTTTTAAAACACTGCCTAATGAATATACTTATATATTAGGCCTTAATTTTGACTTTTAATACCTTAAGTGCACTTTAAAATAACAAAATAATATCTCACAAATATAAAGTATGAAGACTACGTATCAAAAATAAAGATTAATACTTAACATATTTTTATATAAGCAATATATGAAACGAATATGACTTCATTTTGAGATATCTTTGAAATGCTAAAATAACAGTTTATTTCACAAATTAATTTTAATATAATAACTCAAAGTCTAAAGTAGAAATCATATACTCTTTTGAATGCCCAAAACAAAGAATCAAATATAATGCATTCTTAAATTGGTTACTTTAGAAAATCTTCGAAAAAAATATCGAAACGGCACCTCCAAAAATTGTTGAACATGATCTTGAAGTGAAATAATTAAACAAAAGAATTGTCACTGTAATGCTATGCTATTTCTTTTTATAAGATTAATATTATCTTTTAAAGTGATGGTTATCTAAGAAATTTTTGGCCGCTACCTAAGTCATAGGAAGATGCCTACAACCTCCAATACGGTGAAACTCAATGGTCATTGTATACTCTTAATGACACTTATTTAGTGACTTTAAAAAGGTACTTTTAAAAATTGTCAGTTATGGTATCAACAAAGATGGTACTAAGCATATTTATCGATCATTAACTGTTTTGTATAGAGGGTTGCAGGGATTTTCATGGGCAGTAGGTAAAAATAATTCATTTATGAAATGAATTAAAATTACTCCACGTGCTTCCATTTCAGTACCAATGTCTATTTTTAGTTGCCTATTTACGTCTACAAAATAAATTACTAATTGTATAGTTCGTGCACCTTTTTTGGGATTTTTCTTTTCCAATACAAATGACTGCGACCGTTTTTAATTCATTATGTTCGAAATTCATGTATATATACATGGTAATCTATAAAGAATAATGTTCAATATTTGATATTCTAACTTCACACACTTCTATAATCACCTTAAATATATTATAAGCTTAAAACTTAATGAGCAATATAAATCAAAGATGAAGTGTAAGAATTTTGTAACCTTACGCAATTATATTCCCATCTATAACAGTTTAGACAACTTTACGAATATTCACCGCTATATATAATTGTTTAGCCTCAAAAAAAAAAAAATGTGTAAAATGATATGACATTTTTATGATCATTCAGACAATAATTAACTGTACAATGCATACATATTTTCAAATTAATTGTCTTAGAGAATATTCAACATTAAATGAGTGGTCGAAAAAGCGTCGAACATGACGATGAAGTAAAGTAATTAAAATACAGATATTGCCACTATAACACTATAGTTTCTCTTTTCAGGATTATTTCTACATTTTAAAAGGTTGGTTGTTTGAAAGGAAGTAAAATAGCTCCACTTACTTTCATTTTCGCTAAGGTTTTCATGGCATGTTTTTTTAGTAGGTTTATTCAGTCTAGACAATAATTTACTAAAAAAAATTATTTGTGCCTTTTTCGTACGTTCTTTTATAAACTTTAAATTTCATTTTAGATGACTATAGTAGATGTCTGATTTAATATGGTAAGGAGTTCTATCTGAGATACTTATAAAATAAAACAGTTGATCAATGATGCGCTACATAATGTGAAATATATATATATATATATATATATATATATATATATATATGTCTCACACTTATATGGATATGGTAAGCAAAATAAATAATGTAAATATAATTTTCTGTATAAATTCTTGAAATTTAACTTTTTCATACAAAAATAAATTTAGTACTTGAAATACCAAAGAAAAAAGTAACATTCTAATTTGAAGTGAAATAATTGATTACTCATTTTATGCTTCACTTTTTGAATACTTTATTTTGAACTTCGAAATCTTAATAATTTATTAGCACTATAACATGCTTTATTATTACGAAACAATTTTAGGAATATGCTTTCATTGAATTTGTCTTGATTATGATATTGCTTATATCTGAAGTGCATGAATGCGATATGTTTTGAATTCGATGGTTCACTTCAAGCGAATACGATTAAATCGTAATTTTCAAAACCATCGACATAATACTTAAATACCCAATCTTAACTCTATCAAAATATGTTAAAACTCAAACGTACTCATAACTTTTAAATAGAACTCATCCGGGCCTTGCCCGGGTTACTGAGCTAGTATATATATATCATATAAATATATAATAGACGAAGCGTTGTGTGTTGTGGACGTGACACATAAGCTTTTTTTAGTGTTTATTTCCCTTTTTACCCCTTTTAATCATGTGACACGTCATCTTTGTTCAATTTTGCGACACGTCATTAACTTTGTTTTAGTGTTTCATTCCTTTTTTACCTCTACCTATTAAAACCTCACATGCATCATGACTCTTTATTATAACTTATTATTAAAAATTGTTTTCTAATCCTCCTTTACTTTTACTTATTAAAGTTATACATTTATCATGACTCTTTAGCATAACTTATTATTAAAAATTCGGAGGTATTATTATCATAAATTTAGTAGACCTTATAAAAGTAAAACAAATCTCTTCTACAACTTCTAAAACTCTACCTAATCAATGTATCAACATATTAGAACTTGATTTTGACTACTAACACCTCAATAAAACCTTTTATAACAAAATAAACACTTAAATGTAAAGAAAACATAAATTACACGTCATCATGTTTACTTTGGTATTTCAATCATCTTCTACCTCTACTTATTATAGTCACACATGCATCATGACTCTTTATTATTGAAAAATTCGGAGGTATAATTACCATAAATTTAGTTGACATTAGAAGAGTAAAAAATCAATTCTACACGTTCTAAAACTCTATATAGCCAATGTATCAATATATTGGAACTTGATTTTGATTATTAGCACATCAAAAACACTTTAAATAACAACGTAAACACTCAACATAAATAAATATAAGTCACTTATGAAAAAAAATGTAGGTCACAACTTAAAAGCTTTCTTTTCTTTATACAGAAGCAACATGTAAAAAGTATATGAGTTCATTGTGTAAATAATTTAAAAATACGAATATGAGATTTTACTTCATCAATTAATTCTAATTATATCACATTGTACTTTAAAAAGACAAAAACTTTTCTAAGTGTTCTTTTTTTATTTACCCCTCTTACTTATACGACACGTTATCCTATTTGTTTTGGTCATTTTCTTTTTTTCACCCCAACTTATTAACTATGTACTATAATTTATTGTTAAAAATCTCATGTGGATATTACTGGCCCAATTTTTGTAAACATTTTAAAACTAGGAAACTAACTCTAAAGTTTTTAAAGTACTACCTAATGAAACTTTAAAATAACAAAATAGAATCTCACAAATATAAAGTACGAAGACCATATATCAAAAATAAAGATTAGTATTTAACATCTTTTCATATAAGCAATAAAAGAAACGAATATGATTTTATTTTTAGATATCTTTGAAATGCCAAATTAGCAGTTCATTTCACAAATTAATTTTAATATAATACAAAGTCTTAAGTAGAAATCATATCCTCTTTTGAATGCCCAAAACAAAGAATTAAATTTAACACATTTTTAAATTGATTACTTTAGAAAATCTTCAAAAAGAGATCAAAATGGCACCTTCAAAATTTGTTGAACATGATCTTGAAGTGAAACAATTAAAATACAGGGATTGTCACCGTAATGCTACGCTATTTCTTTTATAGGGTTAATTATATCTTTTAAAATGATGGTTATTTAAGAAATTTTTTGCCGCTACCTCTCATATGGTGAAACTCAATGGTCGTTGTATACTTTTAGTGGCACTTATTTAGTGACTTTAAAAGGGTACTTTTAAAAATTATTAGTCATTGTATCAACAAAAATGACACTAAGCATATTTATCGATCATTAGCTGTTTTGTTTAGAAGGTTGTAGTGATTTTCATGAGCGGTAGGTAAAAATAATTCATTATCTGAAATGAATTAAAATTGATGTAGGTGCTTCTATTTCAGTTCCAATGTCTATTTTTAGTTACCTATTTATATCTAAACAATAAACTATTAATTTCGTGCACCTTTTTAAAGATTTTTTCACTTCCAATACAAATGATTGCGACTGATTTTTAATTCATTATGTTTTAATTCATATATATATATATATATATATATATATATATATATATATATATATATATATATATAGAGAGAGAGAGAGAGAGAGAGAGAGAGAGAGAGAGAGAGAGAGAGAGAGGAATGTTAAATATGTGATATTCTAACTTTACAAAATTCGTTGTAGAGAACTGTAGTAGTTGTCTAATTTAATATATGGTAAGGAAGTCTATCAGAGGTACTTATAAAATAAAATTATTGATCAATGATGCGCCACATAACGTGAAAAACTAAAAAGTTGTCTCACACTTATATAAATATGGTAAGCAAAATGAATAGCGTAAATATAATTTTGTGTATAAATTCTTGAAACTTACCATTTTTTTTTACAAAAACAAAATTACTACCTAAAATACTAAAGAACAAAGTAACATCCTAATTTGATGTGAAATAATTGATTACTCATTGTATGCTTCACTTTTTGAATATTTTATTTTGAACTTCTGAATCTTACTAATTTTTAAACACTATAACATGCTTTACTAATATGAAACAATTTTAGGATTATGCTTTCATTGAATTTCTTTTGATTATGATATTGCTTATATGTAAAATGCATGAATGCGATATGTTTTGAATTCGATAGTTCACTTCAAGTGAATACGAATAAATCGTACTTTTCAAAATCATCGACATGATTCTTAAATATCCCACCTTAACTATAGCAAAATATGTTAAAACTCAAACATACTCACAACATTTAAATAGAACTCACCCGGGCCTTGCCCGAGTTACTGAGCTAGTATTCTATAAAAAGTTGAAGCCGTCGCTTAAATTTGCCATAGGTAGGATTTTTAAAACTCTCTAATTATGCCACGTAAGATTTTTGGAACTCATTATTGCTTGCCACGTAAGTTTCAACTTTCATTTCAGAGTCTCCTTTTCACCTAAAACTCCTTCACAGATTTTTGCAACTTTCATTATTGGAGTCTCCTTCTCGGAGAAAACTCCTTCACGCTACCAAAACAGAGTACTTTGTATACACTCGATGAAACCCAGAAACACAGAACTCTTGAGCTCCCTGCTTGGAGTTCTGCTCTTCCTCAAATTGCCGTCCCGGCATGCCCAGAGTCTCCCAGACTTTGGTTTGAAGCAATTTCGATCAAAGAGGAGGGTCCTGTTTAGCAGAAAAGGCTCCCAAGTTGTGGTTTGAATCAAGTTTTAATCAAAGAGAGAAGGCTATAACAGGTAACCCCTCTCCTTTGATCAATTGCAATTGCATGCGTTTTTCTGTGTTTTGTGAAATCCAGAAACAGAGCTCTTGAGAAGGCTCCCAGATTTTGGTTTGAATCAATTTCAAACCAAAGTCTGGGAGGCTCTACTAGAATACCCCTCTCCTTTACTAAAAAATACACTTGCATGCATGGATTAATATCCAACAGATCCTCCCTCAATCGCCAATCTGCTCTTCCTCAAATACATTCTCTTTCTCCTCCGCCCAATGTCAATCACTTGCTCAAGCTGATTCGCACACCACCCAACAGATAAGCCAGCATGTGATTAAATTGCACTGGGCTGGTGCTTGGCGGGTTTTGAATCGTTGCAACTTTGTTGGAAACTTTGACGGGCGCGCATCAGCTTTACTCAAGAATCCAAATTCCAATTTGTTGTGATGGAAATAAAAAATTGATACAAAAATCTGAAAGGATTGCGTCCAGTTTTTTAAGATTGACAAAAATGAGATTTTTGTATGCATTATAAAAGTCTGCAACAATGAAAAAACAAAACTCATATCCGGCATGTGATTAAATTGCACTGGGCTGGTGCAGTAGCCATAAATTTCAGATATTTTCAATATTTTCTATGGTTGATTGACAAAAATGAGATTTTTGGATGCAACCAAATGTTTTCCTTGCTCTATCATGATCTTTTCAAGCTTTTCAACCAGATGTTTTGCATCCATGTGATTAAATTGCACTGGCCTGGTGCAGTAGCCATAATTTTCAGATATTTTCTATGGTTGATTGACAAAAATGAGATTTTTGGATGCAACCAAATGTTTTCCTTGCTCTATCATGATCTTTTCAACCAGATGTTTTGCATCCATGTGATTAAATTGCATTGGGCTGGTGCAGTAGCCACAATTTTCAGAGATTTTCAATATTGTCTATGGTTGATTGACGAAAATGATATGTTTGGATGCAACCAAATGTTTTGCTTGCTCTATCATGATCTTTTCAGGCTTTTCAACCAGATGTTTTGCCAGCATGTGATAATTTGATTCTTAGTTAGTGTCTCAAATTGTAACTCTACTACAGTGTCACCATCTGCTATGTTTCTTCAAACACAGTTTAGGCATGGGTCATACCCATAATAATCTTACACATTACTCATGTTTTCTTGAAATTATGTGTATTTAACATAGAATGCTCATAGATTTTGGTTTGACGCAACTTTAATCAAAGAGAAACGGCTCTAACAGGTAACTCTTCCTGCACCGCACCTTTGTTAGTCTCTATACCAGGAAAATCACAAGTGCATGCTTTATTGAATACATAAGCAGAATGGTTGACGACAATTGCGGAACTAAAAACTGTTTGGAATCAACCATGACCAATGAAAGAAAATCAAAATTCAAAGCAACTTACATATCTTTCTCGGAAAATAGAAGAATAACTTAGAAAACCAAAGTATAAAGAACAAAGATAGTTGCTGTTATTTTCTTTCTAAAGGCAAGCTGCTCATATAGGTCCTAGCAATAGGAATCAGTTCCAACAAAGTTGATGATTGATTGAAGGAAAATAGAAGAATAACTTACAAAACCAAAGTATAAAGAACAAAGATAGTTGCTGTTATATTCTTTCTAAAGGCAAGCTGCTGAAATAGGTCCTAGCAATAGGAATCAATTCCAAAGAAAATGATTGATTGAAGGAGGACTAAATTGACTGTATATCTAGATGGACTAAATTGTAGTGCATCTAATTATAATTTCAATTCTTACATATCTTACATTTATCGAACCTTTGTTAGGTCACCCTTCTATATGCAATGGCATGGTTCCTTTCATCAATTAGACTTGAACAATATAGAGAAGCTAGGGCACGAAGGAAAAAGATTCTCAACATTAAAAGATACGGAAGACCTACATCGGCAACCCGGCTCAGAAATCCTAGATCACAGCGGTGTTGGAAGTTAATCTTGATTCACAAAGTTATGACAATTGATCAAGACATGAATAAATGAAGAGAAACTGAAAAGTGAAAGGTTAGAGAAGTTACTCATAACCTATGAGGGATTAATTAGAAGATGAAAAGTGAAAGGTTTGGGAAGTTATCTTTAGGAGTTAAAAGAGTCTTTAAATGTCTTAGTATAAATAGGTGTATCACCTAGCTATTTTATAATGTGTGGAAAAGTGAAGTGTGAAAGAGTATTGTAGTAAAAGAAAGAGTGAGTGAGTTTTATGAAATAGATGTGTTGATTAAGTAAAGAGAAAAATTATTCAAGAGTGTTTCTCCTCTCCACATCCTCCTCCTCTACCATAATACTCTAAAGTATTTCCGCTGCAAAGATACATTTCACTTATATATAGTGCCCACCACGCAACAAAGTGGTATCAGAGCTGAGGTTCTAATGGCGGCAACAAGTGGAGCATTTCCCTTTCCAAAGCTCGTGAAAGACAACTATGAAAGGTGGAGCATCCAAATGAAAACCTTTCTTGGTGGCCAAGATGTTTGGGAGGCCGTAGAAGAAGAATATGTGGAACCGAAAAACTTGGCCGGTGCTAGCCAAGCCGTGAGAAAGGCTACTAAAGAAGCCCGAGTGAAAGATCAAAAGGCTCTTTCACTCATCCAACTTGGCGTCAATGACAATATTTTTTAGAAGATTGCGCAGGCCACCACTGCGAAGAGAGCATGGGATACGTTGGAAAATGTTTTTAAAGGCATCGATAAGGTGAAAAAGGTGCGACTCCAAAGCCTTCGTGGTGAATTTGAGTCTTTACAAATGAACGACTCTGAGACGATATTTGACTACATCTCTAGAGTTCTATCGGTTGTGAACCAACTTGAAAGAAATGGTGAAAAGATGGTAGATAGTCGGGTGGTCGAGAAGATCCTTCGATCTCTCGATCCAAAATTCGACCATGTAGTTGTTGCTATCGAGGAGTCCAATGACACCGAGACTATGACGGTCGATGAGCTCTCGGGCAAATTGCAAGTCCATGAGGACAAAATCAAAAGGAGGAACAAAGAGCCTATCGAGCAAGCTCTTCAGGCCAAGATGAATATCAACGAGATCATCACAAGAAAAACTGGCTATGGCAGCGGTCAAAAATCGCTGCTATAGATTGAACATCCGCTGCCAAAGGCTCTCCCGGCGGTTCTCGGCCGCTGCTATAGGCCTCGCTGCCATAGACATACAGCAGCGGTCAAACACCTTTACTGCAGCGGTCAACCGCTGGTACATTGATTCCAAAATTGGCGCTTTAAAGGCCTCCTATGGCAGCGGCCAATCTATGGCAACAGTCGGTGACCGCTGCTATAGGTGGTCACCTGAATTTAAATTTGAAATTATGGCAGCGGATCGCCACGCTGCTGTAACATTTTTATATGATTCAATTTTTTTTACATAATGCAAAATTTATGGCAGCGCACATTGACCGCTGCTAAAGATATGCAATTTTTTTTTATTAATTGTAGAATACATATCGACTCAATTAAAGATATGTAGCCAACTCATCCAACCTGTTAAAAAAAGTAACGTACTTACTCAACTTTATAAACAAGCCAAAAAAAATATCAAAGCCATGCACTCAAATGTCATTGCATAAGACATTGTATATTTACAAACAAAAGAAAGGTCAAGTTGCTGTAGACTTTACAAAATTTTCACTAGAAACACCTTCTAAGGGGGCAAAAGGCCTACATATATAGCGGTTCAAAAGATGAAATGCAACGCAATTTGCAACATCAATCACTCACATATCAGTCGCTACCATTACTCGATCTATTTGCATTTGCCTCCACATTAGCCTGTGACATAATCAAGCAACCATTACTGTACAACTTAGTTACTCCCACGAAGTTCGTTTAACTTTCTTAAGTTAATAAAAATGTAAAAACTAAGTTTCTCAAAGTGAATGATCATAAAATTTAAACACCCAGCAGAAAAGAGACCAGAACAAGTTTTGTTAGAGATTATTGGTAAGAGTGTGAACATAATCGAGCGTTTGTTGAAAATACCATGGTTGAGCCCTTTGTGAAGCATTAGACCATGCTCATGCTTCATCATATGCGCTTAACTAATACTATATTGCCAGGTAGAATATGCTTTTGGACCATAGCATAACCGTTAAAAGAATCGTTCAAGGGGGAGCAAGTCGATGCATACAAGATGATATGCAGTATATATGCATGTAGCTAGCTAGGTGACTAATTTATGAGCAGGAAAGTCCTCCTTCTCTCTAGAAATTGTGAGATCTCTGTAAACTCGCTACGATTAACGGAAAGAATGAAGAAATCATGCCGCCGATGAATATATCACGAAGATCAGATCGATTGAGAGGTCCCCCGAGGGATCCTTATGCACAAGAGTACGTTGGAAAAGAGTGGCAAACGGTGCATGATACCACCAAAAAGGTAACGATAAACCCTAGCATTCCCATAACTATGGGAGAGAAGAATTACAGGGATGTTAGAGATATCAGACCAGAGAAAATTCAGATGGAGAAACTGAAAATATTGGGTGATTCGAGTTCAGACTCTGATATTAATGATGATATTAATGGGAAAATCAAGCAATTAATGCAGCAAATTGAAGTGTTAAGACAAGAGAATGTAGATCTGTGAGCCCAAATCGGTGATCGAAGCATCATAAATGCGGAAAATCTTCAAGACAAATCTGTATCAGAATCGCCGATGGGAGAGAAAGGGTTGAAGGCGCGTATGGTGGACGGGCAGACTGATGTGGCCCGGCATGCACAGTCAGAACCGCCAAGTGGAAAAAAAAGGATGATGTGGCTTCCACATCACAATCAGTTAAAACAAATGAAGGCATAGACTATGTAGAAACTCAAGAAGAGTTCCCTCCTCTGTCCATCTTAACAGGTCAGGGAAGAGCTGAAAATCAGAAGAAAAAATCGTATGCTGCTATTATCAAGCCAAATAGAGAGTGCCTGGAAGAGAATAAGCTACAGTTTATACCACCGCAAGAAATTTATGGAAAGAAAGGAGTAGAATACTCCCAGGAAGATGTAGCACCTGAGATCAAGGAATGGGAAAATGCTATAATAGCATATGTGGTAGGTGCCAAACCACCATTTCATGTTATGCAAGGTTTCTTTACTAGAAAATGGAAGAAATATGGTAAATTCTCCCTGAGCTTTCTTAAATCAGGGATTTTTGTAGTAAAATTTGAAGACATTATGGCAAAACAGCAAGTATTAGATCAAGGGCCATGGTTTTTTGATAATAAGCCTGTAGTAACCAAACTGTGGACACCAGGAATGGTACTGGAAAAAGAAGACTTATGTTCAATGCCTGTTTGGGTTAGGCTACCCCAGCTACCCCTGCAATTCTGGTCTCCAATGATGCTGAGCCGAATTATAAGTACCATTGGCAAACCTCTGTTCATGGATGGTATGACTGCATCCAAAGAGAGACTAAGCTATGCTAGAGTCTGTGTTGAAGTGAATGTAGATGGTACATTACCAGATCATGTTCCTTTGAAAGGGCCTAAGGATGATATCAGAGAACAAAAAATTGACTACGAATGGCTTCCAGTAAAATGCTTACACTGTAATGTGTTTGGTCATAAAGAAGAAAACTGCTACAAGAAGCCCAAAATGCAGAAAGTGTGGAAACAAACAGAACCAGTTCTTGGCAAGAGCAGTATATCCAAAGAAAATGTAGAAACTCAGAGTGGAAATGAAAATCATAGTAAGTGCCCTAGTGAACCAATGATAGAAGGCATTGCTATGTCCAACAAATACAGTGTAAAGGGGGTATAAGAACTAGAGTAAAACTCAAAGCATGGAACCTAATACAGGATGACAGGTGTGTCTTATGCCAGCAACACATGGAGAACATAGATCATCTTTTTGTACAATGTGCTTATACTCAAGAGGTTTGGGAACTCATTTTCACAAAACTTGGAAGCAGGATGCCTCTGGTAGATTGGCAACAGCTTTTGGAATGGGCAACCTTACACTTGAGAGGGAAGAGCCTCAGAGCTAAATTGCTCAAGCTATCCCTTGCTGTGACAGTATATGGAGTTTGGTGTGAGAGAAATGCAAGAATTTTTGAACAAAAACAAACTTCACCTCATGGATGTGCTAGTGTAATACAACAATGGATCAAGTATAGAATGTGCAGTTGGAGCAAAATACCAAAAACAGAGAGGAATCAATCACTATGTGCAGCTTGGGGGATACATGATGGAATCTTCTTGTAAATAGTTGGATAGTTTAGTTCTTAGTCTATATAGAAGCAGCTTTGTCTTGTAAAAATAGAAATGAGATCATATACATGTTTGAGCTTCAAATGAAATAAAAGGACTTTTGACCAAAAAAAATTTATGCATACAATATCTTATGAGTATTTTCAGCAATGAGACTAGAGCACCATGTCAAGGATTAAATGTGTGGGTGTCCTTGATCAACGAAAAATCACACAACTCATCTCCAATTCTTTAGGAGGCATGAAAGGAGAAAGATTTTCAAGAAGAACAAGAGATGGCCAAAATGGTGAAGCATAACCATGTAGTTCAACTGCTTGGGAATTTTTCTAAGACTACAACACCACTGGAAGACACCCAGGACCAGAGCATTTAGTAAAAGAAGCACACATGCATGGGTGCTTTGACAATGCAGATCACCCAATTCATTTCCAACCTGTCTTGCTGACTCTCAGGGGAGAAGCAAAGCACAATATTGACTTGTTTTACATCTCAATTTAGTCTACCCTTTTGTGCATTGGATGCCGGCACACGTGGTTGTATCGCATGCATAACAATCAATAGTTTAATTGACGCAGAAATTCAATGTCTAGCATTACTCCTCATCAAAAAGAGCACACAGTAATCTGCTGCATTTTTCTCAAAAGGGGGAGGGAGATGACTGTCTTAAAGGTTTAAGAAGAGAAAATATCCATATGCAATCACTATGATGCAGTTGGAATTCACATAGTAAATCACTATGTTGTGTGAGTGTACCTGACTAGAACCAGTAGCTTGGTCTGTGAAACTGTTCCCAGTAAGTCGTTCAGGAGCCTCTTCCATTTTCGCCATTCGTGCTTTCATTTCATTCATTCCGGCCAGCTGCTCCTTAAGAGAACAAAGTTGTTCTTGCATTTTCACATTGTTGGAAGAACCCCATGTGTTTGAGATATTGGCCATGGGCCCCATTGCCCTCACCCTACCATGCTGGTCCTTACCCCTACCCCTCGAAAGAATATCATTTGGACCGCTATCATCCTCGGGCAATGAGGTCTCCTATTGGAGTATTTCGATATCATCCTAAAAGATAAACAAAAACAAAGTCATTATCAATAAAAGATTGAGACCGAAAGATAAAGATGGGAATGCAACAAATGAAAAGCAAGTGAAGCAACTTACAGCCTTATTACGCGCTTGCGGGAGGACATCTCCTTTAAGTTTCTTTGATTTGCGACTCAACACCCACATTGTTGCCCTACCTGGCCTCACATTATGTGTCTCACACTTCAAAACCACAATAAAATACGACTACATTAAGATTTAGTCCTAAAAAGGAGTATACTAATGTATAACAAGGTAGTAAAAGTTCGTACATATTCTTCCTCCTTCCGCGAACTGGATGTTCGGCCTAGCGTGTGTGGAATTGCATTGATGCTCGTCGCGTTTTTGCTGTTTAACTTTGCCTCCTTCTGCAATTTAAAGCACATTAATTAGTAGGTATCAAATAAAAACATGAATTATGTTAACAAATGTAAGTTTAGTGGATACTATAACTTCTTCATGCTGCCAATAGCTTGCCAAGGTTTGCCACTGCAGCCAATCTGCCCTTTTTTCAGTTGCAACAAGTGCATTTGAAGCTGGTATATCATCCGGCTTGAAGAATTTCCTTTTTAGCGAGCACTTCCAATCTTTCCAACGGGTGTTAAGAGTACGCATTATAGTAGTTTTAGTAAGAGGATGATCCGTTGTAAATCTCTTCTGTGACCACGAGTACAATAACATCAAAAAAATTCAAATAGCTTCGGATAAATTTAGGAAATGCATAACTTAATAATACCTCGATCTCCTCCCAAGCCTTTTCTTTGTCCTCCTCTGGAACATCAGCCCACTTGGTGTAAGTAATAGGTAACAGCTTGCTCGAACGTGCCACACAACCTATAAAGGTACCAAGCTCATGAAATGCACCGGTATTAGCATGACCCCAATTGTCATACCCTACATATTTTTGCGTCTCCCTCACCCATATTTCAGCCCCTCTAGTGGGGCCTCGCTTTTTTGATGAACTAGAACCTGCAAGAAAAGAACATGTCCCGTGAAATCAATAAAACAATTTGTAGTCCAATCAGGTTTTCTAGCCGCATGAGATCTTGTTGATGAGCAAAGCATAAGTGAGTATAACAGCTGAGGCATAAGGTCACAAACATTCTTAAGCATGGCAGACTCTGTTAGGCCATTCTCTTAAAGTTTAAATTTTCAGAGGTGCTGGTAATTTAACATCATAACTGAGTTCTCACAGGATAGCTATGGCAATTAGTATACTAAAATACGAATAGGATGGTTGAGATATAGATTTCATTTCTGGGTTCAAATGCATAGAAAGAGAAATGATAATAAACTAGTTTTCATCGTGTGTGTGTCTTCAGAAGTTTAAAGGTCGACCCAGCGTAGGTACATATGATTGATAAGCTTCAACATCCTGTGAGATCGAATAATCAGCAAAAAATTGGGGGTTGCAGTTCATGAACAGAGAAAAATGAAACAGGGGACTGATTCAGTTTAAGCTACTAGCATGGCATGCAGGACTTAAAAGTACAAGAATGAGGAGGCATTGAACATTGTGCTGAGGATTATAAACAAGATAATATAATGGGAATCATCAACCAGTTCATGTGGAACGTCTTCGAGCAACCTACCCCGGCCGACCAGAAGTACATTCCAGTCGTCAAGGTGGTCATCGCGCAATATGATGGACTTGAAGGATTTGTTGACATTTCCAACAACTTGATTAATATTAGTGCAGTGTACTTGCAAGGCATGCAAGGTGATGAACTCAGGACGGCGTTCACGGCTCTAATGTACCATGAGATGACTCATGTATTTCAATGGTCAGGGAACTTTACAGCCCCGGGTCCGCTGACTGAAGGAATTGCCGACTACATGGTCCTAAGAGCTAAACTAAACGGGACTGGCTTTGCTCTACCTGGGCAAGGTGATAGGTGGGATGAGGGATATGAAGTCACAGCTCGATTTTTAGAATATTGTGATAGCCTCATGACTGGGTTTACAGCTGCACTGAACAACAAAATGAGATATGCTTATAGTGAAGATTACTTTGTTCAGTTGTTAGGGAAGCCAGTTGATCAGCTTTGGTCAGAATACAAAGCTAAGTATGCTCCGGGATTATTAGTGTAATGGTAGTACTCCTGTGGGGATATGATTAAGAAGAGATATACAAGGGTACCCTAAAGTAAAATTTTATTGTTTGAAACTAGTTTTCCGATATTGCACCAAGCTTTACATTTTCTGCAAAGAAAATCTAATTATGCTGCTTACAAGCACATATAATTAATATGTTTAACTAGCAGGCAACAAATCTTAATTACGTATGATGGGTATTAGAACCTACCTGACACCAAATACAGCCAACAACCCACTAATCAAATCCTTGCAAAGGCTGGGTTTGATTACTGGGAGAATTCACAAGTTTCTTTTCTGAAACTTGTGAATTCTCCCACTTGGAAGAATAAGGTAATCAGATAACCAAAGGAAAATGTAAACAATTTCCAAATCATAATTAGAAGAGAGTTCAAGAAATCTGATTATTCACTACTTGATGCGAGCCTCTTGGTATTGCCCAACATATTTGATCTAGCGCTAGCTCAAACTCACTATTGCTGTGTGATTACCTTCTTATGACAATATAGATAGCAATCCAATCATCCCAAACAAGGACTACCAATTATGACAATACAGATAGATTAAAATCAGATTTTCCTTGTCAAAACTCAGCTTTACCTGTGGATGGTAGGTCACTTTGTGACCCCTCAAGATGACTGGTCATCTCAGCATCAAGCGCCTCATCCTCGATGTTGGGTGTATCCGTAATCGCAGCGACATTGGCATCAGCTTGTACCTCGACATTGTGCTGCTCGTTGATCTGGGGAGAATCTCGTGATGGCACTTGTGCGCTGCGACCTCCTCGTGCTCGAAGTTGCCGTTTATTAGCCATGGAAACACTATAGATACAAATATACGTATAAGCATAACCAAAACTGGAATAGCTAATGACTGAAAGCAAAATTGAAGTTAACATTTAATTCAGCGACTACAAGAAACAAAATAAAACAACAAACAAAGAAATAATTCATTTAAAGGTTTTATTCAGAAATATATAGTTCACAGAAATATATAGCACAGTGGAAAAAAATCAATCACTACTCATAGAATCACTCTCTGCCTCTTCATTTTCATTTTCATTTTCATTTTCATCTTCCTCTTCCACTTCCTCATCTTCTTCGTCCTCGTCCTCTTCATCGTCCTCCTCTTCCTCGTCCTCGTTTTCCTCTTCCTCTTTCCCTCCTTCTTGTCATCTACAAAGGTCTCAAGTCTTCGCTTTTTAGCCCCACTTTCTTGAGGAGTCTCAAGTCTATGCCCTTTAGTCCCTCCATCCATAGCTTGCTCCCTTGCTTGTGCAATTTTGGACCTTTTTGCTAGACGTTCATCGACTATTTGTGCTTCAATGTCATTTATGGCCCAAGTGATGCCGTCCTCTATATTTTCTGCATCTTGAACAACATGTGACTCACTTGAGGAAAGGGATGATAACTCTTCATGTTCATTGTCTTCCTCTTCCACGTCTCCATTAAAGTCTCTTGGCCTTATTCGAATAACCACATGCCAACCAACCACTGTCCCTTGGATGATCCATAAAGAACAACTGCTCCACTTGAGAGGCCAACACAAATGATTCATCTTTATAAATAAACCTCTTCGAGTTAACAAGTGTAAATCCATATCCATCTGTTTTGATCCTTGTATTTCGATTCACAGTGTCGTACCATTTGCATTTAAAAAGTACGACCTTTCCAGCTCCAAAATAATCTAGCTCAATTACATCTTCCAAAACGCCAAAGTACTCTAATAAGTCTTCTGCAGGATTTCTATCTCTGGACGATGAATAACCACGTGTACTAGAAGAGACAAACACTCCGCTATTTTGTGTTTTTCTTTTTAGCTCGAGGCGCTCAGTGTGAAACCTATATCCGTTTATCAAATAGCCATTGCCTCTCTTCACAATATCATTTGGACCACGTGCAAGGGCAATTATTTCCTTTGAAACCCCAGCTCTCAAAGTTTTTACCTGTGCAATTGCAAATCAAGTAATAAGAAATAACTCATAAATGCAAATTCAGAAAACTAATCTTGAATGCATAAAGAGAACTCACGTGACCACTAAACCATTTGGCAAACTCATTTTTTAAGCAGTTATCAACTTCCCTTGGCGTAGGTTTCTTTCTACGTCTTCCTAGCATCATTGTGCACACACTTTGACATAGGCTGCAATGACATGGTATATTAACATATTATCCATATATTAAGCCAAAAATAAATATCCTGCCAATAGCTTTGAGAAAAATGCTTACCTTCGATACTCTTCTAACTCATCACAGTTAAACAACACGTAGCGATGTGCCATCTCTATATCCTTCACATCTAGATGACTAATAGAAGGAGTACCTAAAAATCTACCTTTGCAGCAAAAAACGTACAAACTTCTGGTCACTTCTTCAACATATCCATCTTCATTCCTTCCCGGTCGAGTCCATGCTGGATGAGAACCTTCTAAGTACATTGAGCAAAATCTTACACACTCTTCCTCTAATAACCCTTCTGCAATCGACCCTTCCGATAGGCTCTTGCGTCGGATATCGACTTTTAGCTTAAACATGTTCCTATGATCATGTAATATAGATTGCATTAACCTCTAAGTGTCATTTAATATCAGATAAAAAATAATAAAAAGTATTTTACCCTTCCACTGCATACATTTGGCAATACTGTACAGGTCCAGCGATCCTTGCCTCCTCGGCAAGATGAACAGGCAAATGGACCATTATATCGAAGAAAGCCTGTGGAAATATCATCTCAAGATGACAAAGTGTCAATACAATCTTCCTATTAAGTAGTTCAAAGTCTTCTACTCGGTAATTTTTAGAGCACAATTCTTTAAAGAATTGACATATGTCAACTACAGCAGAGCAAACATCCTCTGGCAAAACCCCTCTTATTGCTATCGGCAGAATTTGATGCATTAGGATATGGCAATCATGACTCTTAAGACCTGAAATCTTGCCATCTTTTTCAAATACGCAACGGCTAATATTTGACGAGTAGCCATCAGGAACCTTAACATTCTTCAACACATGGAGAAAATCATTTTTCTCGTCCTTAGACATTGTGAAACGTGCAGCATGCAACTTATACTTGCCTACACCAACTTCAACTGGATGCAGTTCTTGTCGTATGTTCATATCTTGCATGTCTAAGCGAGCTTTAAGAGTATCCTTTGTCTTCCCTTTGATACCCAACAATGTCCCAAGCAGATTATCACAGAAATTCTTCTCAATGTGCATTACGTCCAAATTATGGCGTAAGATGTGAAACCTCCAGTATGGCAACTCAAAAAAAATACTTTTTTTCCTCCAGTTATGGTTAGGATCCTTAGGCACAGTAGCTTTACTAGCCTTTCCAAACGTAACATTGATGTCGCTCACCATTTCAAGCACATCAAATCCCGAACGAATAACCGGACGTTCTCTATACTCACATAGCCCGTTGAATTTTTTTTTGTCGAGTCTATATATGTGATCTGGATCTAGAAAAGATCGGTGTGCCATATAACATTGCTTACCACGTAATCTACAAGATCGAGTGTCTTCTTGACAAACTGGACACGCCAACTTGCCCTTCGTGCTATAACCTGCCAACATTGCATAAGCTGGGAAGTCACTAATAGTCCACATGAGCATTGCACGCATCTTGAAGTTAGTTTTGGTGAAGGCGTCATAAGTTTCAACACCATCGAACAACGCCTTGAGCTCCTCAATTAACGGCCTAAGATACACATCAATATCATTACCAGGGGAAGTTGGACCAGGTATTAGCAAAGGCATAATGAAAAATCGTTGTTGCATACACATTCCCGGAGGCAAGTTATAAATAACCACGGTAACTGGCCATATGCTATGACTTGCTCCGTGGCGAAAAGGATCCATACCATCAGTTGATAGCCCGAGTCTTATATTACGAGGGTCTGAAGCAAAGTCTGGATTTAAGCGATCAAAGTGTTTCCAAGCTTCTGAGTCAGCAGGATGGCGTTGTCCTTCGTCTTTTCGACGTTTTTTTATCATGCCATATCATTAATTCAGCCGTCTTTGGTGACATATATAGCCTTTGCAGTCTTGGTATCAAAGGAAAATGACGCAGTTGCTTGACAGCTATTTTTTTTCCTTCTTTACAAGGTCTAGATTCTCCTTCCTTTTCTGCCTCCCTTTGAACCATCCTCCACCTTGATTTTTTGCACACCCTGCACGAATTCAATGTGCTATCTTCCTTCCAATATAACATACAATCATTGGGACAAGCGTCAATCTTATCGTAGCTGAATCCCAAGTCACCAATCATCTTTTTTGTTTCATAAAAGTTGGCAGGCAATGTCTCACCCTTAGAAAGTATTTCTTTTAACTTACCAAGTAGCAAATCAAAGGACTTGTCTGTCCATTTACTGGTGCATTTTAGATTAAATAACCACACAATAAATGATAGCTTTGTCTCAGTTTTGCACCCCGAATATAATGGTCGATCAGCATCGCTAATGTATTTATAGAAGTTTGCAACTTTAACACAAGGGTCCTCCGATTGGCTGGTGAAGATGTCATTTACCATTTCATGCATAGCTCCACCACCACCAATGTTGAGCTCTACATCATTTTCCATGCGATTTGAACGAGAAGACGAGCCTTCCCCATGAACTGTCCACACTGTATAATTGCTCATAAATCCCCTTACTATTAAATGTTCTTGCACAATTTCACGCGTGCGGAACATGCTATTAACGCAATCTCTACACGGACACAAAATCTCTCTAAAGATAGTTGATGTATTTGCAAATGCAAAATCCAGAAACATGTCGACTCCAGCACAATAAGTATCAGTTTCTCTAGAATGCGTCATCCATTCCTTGTCCATACTATCTCTCTTGTGTAAAGAAAGCCAGAGCAGAAACGCGAACACAATAAGAGAAATGTAAATTCAAAGATATCATGATGACAATTATAAACTATGGCGTAATATGAGAAACCTCCAATACAACAACAACTGATGTGCAGAAATGTAAGAAACTAGAAATAACCAACTAATGTGCAATTAGTTGATAACCTCAAAAAATCAAGCATTTCCTTTCAAACCCTCAAAACAACAATTACAATGACTTACTCTGATTTTGAGGGTGAAAGTTTTTACATCTATTAGTGGGCTCCAAAATTGTACAAGTCAACTCCAAACAGCACTATTCATGTGAGAGTTTGGTTCAATTTTGTTCTAGAGTGGGTACACTGATACCAAGCTTCTTGTTTGTTCGAAGAAAAAGATGGTATGTTTTGTAACCTCAGACCCCCCTTTCTCACGAGTTCAAATTTTAAGTCAAACCTGCCCAACTCCCAGTTTGTTTCGCTGGCACGCCTGATCGAAACACACACACACACACCAGTGGAATGACCAGTTCATGATTAAATTGGTCAACCGGCCACTTTAGTTCAGTTTTGAAGGCAATGCACTTTATGCAAGTGCTGGTTCCTCCCGACGCCAGGCACAGCCCAACAAACATTACACAGCAATCTACTTGCTAAGCAACCATGAACTCAAAAATTACATTTGCAAACAGGGTCACTCTCCACTGATTTTGTTGACGGGTCCATGTAACAACACACTTTAATGCCTATATTCAAAAGAGTAGCATTACTAAGAGAATGTTGGCTAGGAAACGATGATAGAGATCTGATAGATATCTTGTACGCCACGAGTCAAGGCACCCATCACCCATTTAGAATTACTAATACTGCCTTAGTGTCAGACTATATCTAGAACAACTAAGAGGTAAAGATGAACCACAATATATAGAAACAGAAAGAAGGAATACCTTATGCGTGGAAGGAGTTAGCTGGATCAACCTCTTAACTACCCGAAATACAATGCTTGCTAGCGGCAGTAAAATTAAAACCTGCACAAGTGATTACAAAGTAATGCTTAAATTTGTGCATGCCTTGGCAGGGCATGCCTCACATAATACCAGCTGGACAAGTGGGAAATAAGATGCCTCACATAATATCATCACTTCAGATTCATTTCCATTGCACCAAAGAATCATCAATCAACCATATCAACTTTATGGTGTGTGCGCGTCTGGTGTTTTCGTGTGTGTGCGCGTCAGTTGTGTGTGTACGCTTCAGAGATAATGAGATCGAGGAATCGAGAGAGGGAGATCGAGATCTGAGTTGGAAGTAACCTGATTACTTTTGCGTCTGATTCTTTGCGTCCGGCAATTGATTGTTTTCCTCCAACAATTGATTGTTTGCGCCCGATTGTAGAACGGAGAGACGGAGATCCCGCGTTTGATTGTTTGCGTCTGATTGTAGAACGGAGAGAGGGAGATCCCGCGTTTGATTGTAGAACGGAGAGACGGAGATCGAGTTCGAGTTGTGTGTCTATGTGCTTCTGATGTGTGTTTGTGTTTGTATTTGTATCAGATAGAAAGAGAACATAACCATAATCGATTGGGGAAGGTAACCTATTACGTGAGTTCATGGGATACATCGAACGCAAAATAAAGTGGAAGTGTCTATGGCAGCGGTATGACTGCTGCCTAAACTTTTCGTAGCCGCTTGCATTAGAATTCAATTGATGCTGAGATATTTTGCGGGTTTTTGGAGCGTAAAGTTTTCAGCCGCGCTCAAGCCGCGAGCAATTTTTTTACGATCTATGGCAGCGGTAAAAAGTAGTCGCTACTCTATACCCTCTATACCAACGGCCTTTATGGCCGCTGCTATATATTATATATGCCAACGGTTTTTTGGGCCGTTGTTATAGAGCGCTGCTATAGGGCATTTTTCTTGTAGTGAGAGGAAAGACGACACCAATAAGAATCAAGGTGGTCGAGGTAGAGGCCGTGGACGAGGCCGCAGACGAGGTCATGGTAGAGGCCGTGGTGTATAAATGCAGTACAACAATAGTGAATCGGGTTCAGAATTTCGTCCATCGAGAGGACGAGGACGAGGTCGAGGAAGAGGTGGCTATTATCAACGCCAAAACAAGAAAGACGTTGAGTGTTTTACATGCCATCGATACGGACACTACTCTTGGGAGTGTCAAGATGATCCAAAAGAAGAAAATATGAAGGCCCATTATGCAGAAGAGAATAAGGTGGGCGATGACACGGTTCTGTTGGCCCACGATGGCGCAAATGAAGACAAGGAGAATTCTTGGTATTTCGATACCGGCACCAGCAATCACATGTGTGGCTATGAACACATGTTTGTCGAGATGGATGAATCGATGACGGGAAATATTACGTTTGGAGACATGTCCAAAATCCCAGTCAAAGGCAAAGGTAAAATTCTGATCAAATTGAAGAATGGAGGCCATCAGTTCATCTCAAATGTTTATGATGTTCCGGAGATGAAGGCAAATATTTTGAGCATGGGTCAATTATTGGAGAAAGGCTACGACATCCATATGAAAGACAAATGTCTTTATTTGAGAGATGATAGAGGGAGCTTAATCGCTCGTGTTCCGATGTCGAGCAATAGGATGTTCTTGATGAATATCCATCATAATGCGCCTAAATGTTTAAAGGCCTGTTTTGATAACCAATCTTGGTTATGGCATTTGAGGCTTGGACATCTCAATTTTGGAGGTCTAAAATTGATGTCGACGAAGAACATGGTGAATGGATTACCATCGATACACCAGCCAGACCAACTCTGTGAGGCTTGCCTTGTCGGCAAGCAACATCGACACAGTTTCCCAAAGGAGTCGATATCGAGAGCAAAAGTGCCGTTGGAACTGATACACACTTATGTGTGTGGTCCAATCGATCCAGCATCTCTTGATAAGAACATATACTTTCTACTGTTCATTAATGACTATAGTAGGAAAACTTAGATTTATTTCCTCAAGCAGAAGTCAGAGGTATTTTCAACCTTCGAGAAGTTTAAAGCTATTGTCGAGAAGCATAGTGGATATCAGGTCAAGGCGATGAGATATGATCGAGGTAAAGAGTTCATATCTAATGAGTTCAAGACATTCTGTGATGAGAATGGCATACATCGACGTCTTACCATTCCATATTCACCTCAACAGAATCGAGTGGTGGAAAGAAAGAATCGGTCGATAGTGAACATGACTCGAAGCATGTTGAAGAGCAAGAATTTGCCCAAGGAATTTTAGGCTGAAGCAGGCGTTTGTGCGGTCTATTTGTCGAATCGAAGTCCAACAAGAAGTGTGTGGAATCAAACACCGCAAGAAGCTTGGAGTGGATACAAGCCAAGTGTGTCCCACTTGAAAGTATTTGGAAGCATTGCATATGTGCATGTTCCTGATCAGCAAAGGAAGAAGCTCGATGATAAAAGTGAGAAGTTTATCTTCATCGGTTACAGTCAAGAGTCAAAAGGGTACAAGTTATACAACCCTGTTGACAAGAAAATGAAAGTCAGTCGAGACGTGACTTTTGATGAGAAGAGCTCGTGGGACTGGACTGATCGAGACAAGGAGCAGTATGTTTTCTATCCAATCGATACTGATAGAAAAGAGGTAGAAGAAGAATCGATTGAACCTGTGACTCCCTCGAGTCCTGTATCTCCAACTCAATCGAGTCCATCATCATCATCGGTTGATAGTCCTGTCAAAACAAGACCACAAGGCAAGAGATCTCTGGAGGAGATTTATGATGACTTAAACCAGAACCAAAGCATGTTCTGTCTTTTTGCCGATACTGAGCCAATCGATTTTGATGAGGCATCAAGAAGTGAGAAATGGAGGAAGGCCATGAATGAAGAGATTGGTGCCATCGAGAAGAATGATACTTGGGAGCTGACGACTCTTCAATCGGGAAAGAAGCCCATTGGTGTAAAATGGGTTTATATGGTGAAGAAAATTTCCAAAGGCTAGGTTGAGAGATACAAAGCAAGGTTTGTCAAAGGATACAAGCAAAAAGCTGAAATCGACTATGATGAAGTCTTCGCCCCAGTCGCTCGATTGGAAACGATACGACTGTTGATATCTCTAGCAGCTTTAAACAAGTGGAAGATCCATCAGATGGATGTGAAGTCAGCTTTCCTTAATGGTTTTCTTGATGAAGAAGTCTATATCGAACAACCCGAAGGATATGTTGTTCGAGGCCATGAAGACAAAGTGTTAAAGTTGAAGAAGGCCCTGTATGGGTTGAAGCAAGCGCCAAGGGCGTGGAACAGTCGCATCGACAAGTATTTTCAAGAGAGAGGCTTTAAGAAATGCCCACATGAGCATGCCCTCTACGTCAAGATGAATGGAAAAGGTGACATCTTGATAGTTTGTTTACATGTCAATGATTTGATTTTTACATGCAACAATGTGGAGATGTTTGATGATTTCAAGAAGAAAATGGCCAAGGAATTTGAAATGACTGGCATCGGTTTGATGTCATACTATCTTGGAATCGAAGTGAAGCAAAGAGATGATGGGATTTTCATCTCGCAAGAAGCTTATGCAAAAGAAGTTTTGAAGAAGTTCAATATGGAAAATTGCAACCCAATTAGTATCCCCATCGAGGTTGAAAAGAAGTTGTCAAGACACGTCAAAGAAGGTCCAATCGATCGGACATTGTTCAGAAGCTTGGTTGGTAGTTTGAGGTATTTGACATGCACAAGGCCTGATATCCTATATGCAGTTGGTTATATCAGTCGATATATGGAGAATCCAACAACTTATCATTTCAAAGTGGCGAAAAGGATACTTCAGTACCTTAAAGGTACAATTGATCTTGGTATATTTTATCCTGCATCAGGTGATATGAAATTAGTGGGATATAGTGACAGTGATTGGGCTAGAGACGTGGATGATCGAAAGAGTACAACTGGATTCGTTTTCTATTTTGGTAAAGCAGCATTCACATGGACATCAAAGAAGCAATCGATAGTGATTCTATCGACATGTGAAGCTGAATATGTGGCTGCAACATCGACTGTTTGCCATGCGATATGGCTAAGAAGTTTGCTTAAGGAGCTCAGTTTGATTCAAGATGAATCGACACAGATTTATGTCGATAACAAGTCAGCCATAGCTCTTGCAAAGAATCCAGTCTTTCATGATCGAAGCAAGCACATCGATACACGGTATCATTTCTTCCCTGAGAGCATAGCTAAGAAAGAAGTCCAAGTCAAGTTTGTGAAGTCCAAAGATCAAGTTGCGGATATTTTTACGAAGCCCCGAAAAGAGAAGTCTTCGAGAAGTTACGGAATCGACTTGGAATGAGAGAATCAAGTTTAAGGGGGCGTGTTGGAAGTTAATCTTGATTCACAAAGTTATGACAATTGATCAAGACATGAATAAATGAAGAGAAACTGAAAAGTGAAAGGTTAGAGAAGTTACTCAACCTATGAGGGATTAATTAGGAAGATGAAAAGTGAAAGGTTTGGGAAGTTATCTTTAGGAGTTAAAAGAGTCTTTAAATGTCTTAGTATAAATAGGTGTATCACCTAGCTATTTTATAATGTGTGGAAAAGTGAAGTGTGAAAGAGTATTGTAGTAAAAGAAAGAGTGAGTGAGTTTTATGAAATAGATGTGTTGATTAAGTAAAGAGAAAAATTATTCAAGAGTGTTTCTCCTCTCCACATCCTCCTCCTCTACCATAATCCGCTAAAGTATGTCCGCCGCAAACATACATATCACTTATATATAGTGCCCACCCCGCAACAAGCGGAGGAAAGCAATTGAGAATAAGATACATGGACCATCAACCTTGGGCTATGTCTTCCAAGATCAATGTTCAGTCTCTGGTACGTGCCTTCTTTGTTATAACTTTTACGGCCTACGTCAATGATGTGGGGAGTTTTTGTATGCATGTGTAATTAAGTTATTGCTCATATGTAATTAACAATGTCATCTTTCCAGAAAGAACATATAGAGAACTATATCTTCCGCAATTGACGTTGGATGCCCTTGCATCAGGTATGCCAAATTCACTACTGTTAGTTTCAATGTATTAACCACATCCTAATTGTTTTAGGGCCTTATCATGTTAGGGCATAAAAAAAGGACCGAAAGAAATAAACCTGCCACTGTCAATAGCAAAGCTAGATCAGGTATTGCTTTAATAGTTATTTGCATGGCATAAATTTTTTCTTGCAACCTTTGTCTAATTTTGGCGGAAAAACTATGCTAGGGCAAGTAACATGACTGAAAAGAAAAGGACATCAAGATGTAGATAACAAGGCTGAAACAGGTAGTATTTCGCATGCCATGAAACAAAAGCTTTGTCTTCTCCTGAGTTTTTTAATATAGCGAACATAGCCTAACTTTTATACCTCAATGGACCTTTAACTAGGGCAAGTAAAGAAAGCTCGAAGAACTGGACAGTGCACTGAACATGGCCACATTCAATCAGGTATTATATTAATTTTTTGTGGAAATAGCTATTATTCTGCTCCTAAAGTGCAAATTCTATTTCTCGATCTCTGATAAATGATTTAACTTCATCGAATATGCAAGCGTCAATGGCAAATGGCCACATTCAATTAGGTATTATATTAATTTTTTGTGGATATAGCTATTATTCTGCTCCTAAAGTGCAAATTCTTTTCCTCAATCTCTGATAAATGATTTAACTTCATCGAATATGCAAGCGTCAATGGCAAGGTTGCACCGCCGCAACGTCCTTAAAAAGAAAAAAAAACAGGTACAGTTCGTCCCAATAATTTCTTGCAACGAATACATGTTATGTATCAACGAAGTTACTGTTATGCTATGCTTGCAGAACGCGAACCACAAAGAAGACAACCACCTTTAAAGCGTGTACAAGAAAAACAGTTGTTTTTACGTATGCAAGGTTACATTCGACCACGTGCTACTATTTTCCCAGTAACACTAATTATTTACCTACGTCTCAATTCGCTAAATTGCATCTACCGCTATTACTTTGGTAGATGCTAAACTTAAGAGAGGTACCAAGGTGTCAAGAGCAAGGTTGCATCGCTGCAATGTCCTCAAAAAAAAGAAAGCAACAGGTATAATTCGTCCAAAGACGTACGTACTTATTTCTTCCAAGGAATACATGTTATGTATCATGGAAGTTACTGTTATTCATGCAGAAGGCAAACCACAAAGAAGACAAGGACCTTCAAAGTGTTTACAAGAAAAACATTCGTTTTTAGGTATGCAAGCTTACATCCGACCACATGCTATTATTTTTGCCAGTAACACTAATTAGTTACCTAAGTCTCAATTTACTAAAGAACACTCTACCCCTTTTACTTTGGTAGGTGCTCAACTTAAGAGAGGTACAAAGGTGTCAAGAGCAAGGATGCACCAACTCACAATCATAAAAAAAAAAGTGGAAAGGTTGAACTACATTTGGAATATTGCAGGATTTTTGCTTCCTTTAGTATATACACTAGGAACTAAAACTACTTTTTGATGCACAGGTGAACAAGTAATTAGAAGAGGAAAGCGTCTGAAGTATATCCAAAAGAAAAGCTCATCTTTTGGTTTGCATTTTATACTCGCTGAATTCCTTAAACGTCCTACCAAATTTGTAAGTGTCTAATCCAGTAACTGTATCCATCATGTAGATGAGCCATCCAACTATGGAGAACCAGATAGAACATGCGAGCACTGTCATCCTGTAGTCTGGTACGAGGAAGGCGCTGTCAAATCCAAGAAAGCCACTGCACCAAAATTCTCTATATGCTGTGGGCAGGGAAAAGTTGAGTTACCATTATTGAAATAGCCACCACAAGAGTTGCAAGAACTTTTAGATTATAATGCCAGTGAATCAGCTTCAAAATTCAGGGAATCAATAAGGGCTTATAACTGAATGTTCGCATTCACATCCATTGGTGGAAGGATTGACACTATGATAAATGATGGCAAAGGGCCGTATGTTTTTCGGTTAGGCGGCCAAAATCACCACAGGATTGGGTCCTTATTACCACCTATAGGTATGCCACCTAAATTTGCCTGGCTGTATATGTATGATAGCCATGACCAAGTAACGAATAGAATGGCTGCATTCACCACAGACGATGGTTACAGCAACCTTGATTCTGAAATTGTTGGAAAGTTAGTGCGCGTGTTTGATATAAATAATGAGATTGTAAAGATGTTTCGGCCTGCTAGAGAACGATTTGCTGAAGATGCATATATTCATGTTCGTTTACGATTGATTGGTAGCCGTACAACTTATGGTCGAGTATGCAACATGCCAGTTGCTTCTGAGGTTGCCGCTTTAGTGCCAGGGGATGATGTGCATTACCCTTGAGATGTTATCATTGACCACAGAGCTGAAGGATTAAAACGACTTAGCACATTGCACCCAAGTTTCATGCCCATGCAGTATCCTATATTGTTTCCTCATGGAGAAGATGGATATAGGAAAGGTATTTTGCACAAAGCTATAAGTGATGCTGAAGCAACAAAGAAAAACCATCTGACGATGCGAGAGTACTATGCTTATAGACTGCAACACATGCATGGTGAAGGTCATACATTGCTGCAAGGTGGCAAGTTATTCCAGCAATTTGTTGTTGATGTGTATACGTGTATTGAGCATGGCAGATTGTGCTGGATTCGTTCAAACCAAAAGAAACTGAGAGCTGACCTATATAACAACATTCGAGATGCCGTAGTTAGAGGCGACACATGCCCGACGACTGTAGGTAAGCGTGTAGTGTTGCCAGCCTCTTTCACAGGTGGCCCAAGGTTTATGCAACAAAACTACCCGGATGCTCTTGCAATCTGTCGACGATACGGCCATCCAGATTTTTCCATTACGTTTACATGTAACGCAAAGTGGCCAGAGATACAAAGCTTTTTAAACCTTATTCTCGGACAAAAGCCAGAAGACCGTCCAGACATTGTAGCCCGTGTTTTTCAATTGAAATTGGATGAACTTATGGCAGATTTAAGACAGGGACAAGTTTTCGGCAAGGTTCTTTTAGGTATGTTAAAAATACCTTCTTACATATAATTTTGTTTATAGCTTTCTAATGAGTATTTAATAGAACGTGAAAATGAAATTAGTTCAAGTTGAACTTTCTAATTGTCATTCTTTTATAGCTGTTTACACAATTGAATTCCAAAAAAGATGTCTCCCACATGCACATATCTTGGTTTGGCTTTCACAATCAGACAAGCTTCCCACTCCTACAGATGTCGATCGATTTATTTCAGCTGAGATACCAGATCCAGAGGAGGATCCCATAGCTTATAATTTGGTCTCTCAATTCATGATGCACGGTCCTTATGGCGATGCAAGACCAACACATGCATGAACTATGTAGACAAAAATGGATAGCCTGTTTATAAACGGTCAGATAACAGAAGGGTGGTTGTGTTTGAGAAAGAAAAAATAGACCTGGATAATAGGTAAATACGTGGTGTTATGCCTATCTTTACTTACAAAATTTAATACCACTTTACTTTTAGTCTATTAAGCGTATTTAATTCTAACATACTCTTCATTTTGCTTACTTTACCTAGGTCTGGTCCCATACAATCGATATTTGATTGTAAAGTACCAAGCACATATTAATGTTGAGTGGTGAAATCGAGCAAGATCTATAAAGTATTTGTTCAAGTACATAAACAAAGGCCCAGATAAAGCAACAATGGTAGTCGAACATCAAAATGTTGACGTTAATAGTGAAGATAAAGAAACCATTGATGAGATAAAGCACTACCTAGATTGTCGGTACATATCCGGGGCAGAACATGCTGGAGAATCTTCGAATTCCCTGTTCATTTTAGAGATCCAGCTGTACAAAGGCTTAGCTTCCACTCAGAGGGTGAGCAGTTTGTAACATTTAGTGAGTCAGAAAATCTACCGGGAGTTATGAATAGAATAGATCTCGAGGGTACTATGTTCATACTATGTTCATCCAGAAGCACGTTTATTTACTTATAGTGAATTTCCAGAATATTATGTATAGGACGCTGGGAGTAAGATCTGGAAGCCAAGAAAATGCGGAAACACCATTGGGAGACTAGCATGTGCGCATCCATCATTCGGTGAGCGTTTCTATCTCCGGATGCTTCTGAATGTTGTTAGAGGAGTAAGGAGTGTAACATCCCAGAATTTTTCGAAATGTTAACACTCTATCGATCGATAACACTAAGACAGTAATGTCCTTCACCTCAATAACTAATGTCACAAGCTGTCAGAGCAACTATCCATAAATCAAACCATACTCTCAATCAACTGTCATAATTGAAATACCAAATCTAAGTCTAAGAAAATTTTAAACAATACTAGTTACCCACGCAGGGGTTCTAATGATGAATACCAAAATCTAATTCCTTCGCTTTCACACGTTCGGCTCTAATCCATATTCACGTAACCTACTGCTGGCTGTCACCTGCGGAAAGGAAGTCAAACGGGGAGTAAGCTTTTGAGAGCCCAGTAAGGTTGCACAAAGAGTTAAAAACACAAAACGATTCGGACGATTTTTCATATATGCTTTTGAATAATATTCTCAATGAAATACAGCACTTAGACAAAGATGAACAAAATGAATGATTTTACATTCAAGTCCAATAATAACTTTTTGAGGGATTTTGCTTTCGATGACATCACTACAATACGATATAAACACAGGGATGAGTATTCAACTCAATTTCTTAAATAATAGGCATTTGAAACACTTCAGATATAATAATGCATGAATGGATAATATTCAAAATAGTTCTAGTGTAATAAAATATAAACTGGCTAAATTGAACATGAGAAGTAGATACGCGAAGCCACCCCGGCCGTGCTCGATACGCTTTACATATGCATATAAACACTGACTAGTCCATCTAGGTACTACTTAAATCCATTCAACAGACCATCCTTATAACGCCAACAATACAGACCATCCTTATGGCTCTCAAATTACTAACTCATGTCAACATTGAGAAGCAATAAATGCATTTGAAAATATTCAAGGAATTTAAACACAATTCAAAACATTTTACAATGATTGAATTAAGTAAAAAGATGGATTAAGTAACGAATTCCAAACGATCGCTATCAGGCTCAAATTAGGGTTTCATAGATAGTTTCAAAACAACTTTTATATCAGCATAAAATCGAATCAATGTAGTTCATAAAGCTTTCATAATAAAACATTTGAAAACAGAATGATGAAGTAGGGTTCGGATAGAAATCCTTACATCGGTCCAAGCTAAGCGATGCTACCAACCTCGATCAATATTTTCTGAATAAACCTAGATTGGCAATTTATTTGTTAGAACATGATTTATGTAAAATACACTATAAACCCTAACATCAACTACCCACTGCGTACCCACTCTCTCCGATATCGCGCACTCAAAACGGTTCTCGCACACGGCCAACCTAACCGAAAATCCTATACACTCCTTAAGGGGTACCGACACTCTAGAATTTATAATAATTTACACTAAAACATCTTTATAGCTTAAAAAATTATAATAAGTCAAAATATGAATTTTCTGAATTTGTTTGAATATTTTCGAAGTAAAATAATTTCTTTAAATTGAACAAAAACCCAATAATAGCCATAATTACTTCTAGCTGAAAAAAAAGTACCATAATTTTTTTAAGATCTTCAAAATATATATAAAAAACTGAAATCAGAATTTAAAAGACATCAAAACTATTTCTAAATTTTTTGTCTTGCTAAAATCAATGCGATATGGAAATTAAAGCAAATAAACTCTAAAAATCACCAAATTTATACTGAGTCTTATTTACACCATAAATAATTTACAATAAGTTTTCTCAAAACATTTTCAGGGATTAAAGGCTCCAAAAGAATTTTACAAATCTGAAATTACAGAAAATATTAAAAATCCATAAAATTTCAGAAAATTATAATATTTTGCTATGATTTCTAATATAGTCTAACGTGTCATACTGTAATGTTTCACGTGTTAACAATAACTGTGCGCTAGTTTACGCATGTGTCGGACTTAACGCTAACAAAATTTACATGCTCGGTACTTTTCTTTCTTCTCTTTACTTTCTCTCCAAACCAAAATACACTCACCAGCTCATGATTACTGTTCACGCGGCTTCCCTTGCTCCCCATTTTCATCTCATAACCACAACTATCTCTCATTTTCCTTTACACACACAGAGACACATATACACACTATACCGAATGCCACACACTTTAAAGGCAGTAGCTGGTTCCCTTCCTCCGTACCCAAACACACATGCACCCCATTTTTCCTTGCTCTCACACCCACTGCCGCCTCAAACTCACACACATTTACACAGACCCTCATACCTTCCCTCACTCTCACATTACACACACTCTCACACACAAATAACACTCACATATACACGACCCAGCTGCACCCAAACACACATATACTTTCATGCAACCTACACACACCAAAACACACGCACAGCTTACACCACCCACACCCAACCTACGGCTGCACTCTTCATCTCCTCCATCCTTCTCTTATACAAACCCATGAGTCTACACAGTAGTCACTTTTGCACATCCCAAACCCATTATGTATACATAAACACACATCACATTACACTCATGCACTAAACACACTATACTCCAACTTCCACCGCAAACACACACACACTGGAGCGCATAACACACACATACACCCCACAAAAGCACTCGATCAGCTGTCTTCTTGGCAGCTTCACCCCACGCCAAGCAAGCATACACAACACTCACAGGGACTGCCTCAACGGCAGTCCCTCATCTCCCTTGCAAAACCCACATCACACATAGATGAACAGTCGCGGGCACACACCTTTCTCGCACACAACACACAGATCTGCAGCTCCATTTTCTCATCCGTACCCTTGCTTTCTCAGGACACATGGCTGTCGTCGCTCTTGTTCCCGGCAGGAGCCCCATCACAGCACACTACACCCTTTTTCCCCTCACGTACACTCACACTCTCGATCGGCAGATCCCAAAACACACGCACAAATACACCCATGATAGGCGGGTACAAAAGTTGAATGCAGAACAAAAGGAGGTATATACAAAGGTAGCAGATGCAGTTGAAAATGAAAAAGGGGGGTTCTTTTTTGTTTATGGCCATGGAGGAACTGGGAAGACTTTTCTTTGGCAAACGATCATTTCAAGACTTCGCTCAAATGGTCATGTCGTGTTAGCTGTTGCATCATCAGGAGTTACAGCTTTAATAATGCCTGGAGGTAAAACTGCACACTCAACGTTTAAAATACCGTTGGATATCAATGAAACCACATCTTTTGTGACATTCGTCAGGGGACAATGCTAGCAGAACTTCTATGCAAGGCCAGTTTAGTTATTTGGGATGAAGCATGCATGAACCACCGTAATGTGTTTGAAGCTGTTGATAGAACTTTACGGGATATTATCAGGAAAAGGGACCCGAGAGCAGAATACAAGCCGTTTGGCAGAATACCATTTGTGCTTGGAGGTGATTTCAGACAAATACTACATGTCGTTCCTAAAAAGGGAAGAGAAGACATTGTAAGGGCATCAATAAACAGATCAGAACTTTGGGATCAATGCTAGGTGTTTTTACTTTCACAAAACATGAGAATTGAACAGAATATGCCACAGACCATCGCCGCAGAAGGTGTCCAGAGCTTTAGTCAATGGCTTTTAGACCTTGGCAAGGAGATTTGCCAACATATAGCCTGGATAATGAAACAGATCCTTCTTGGATAAAAATTCCAGAAGAATTCCTTATTACCTCTGGAGATAATCCTTTGCAGCTTATCATGGATGCCACTTATCCAACATTTATTGAGAGATACAAGGATACACAATATTTGCGTGAGCGAGCTATATTGGCACCAAAAAGTGAAGACGTGGACAAAATAAATTCCCATATTCTTTCTATCATGCCTGAAGATGCTAGGGTTTATAAAAGTTCTGATACAATTTGTCGGGCGTCAACAAATGTAGAAGGTATTGTATCCTATAGAGTTTTTGAATTCCTTGAAGTTTAGCGGACTGCCAGACCATGAGCTTGAACTCAAAGTGGGAGCTGTAGTTATGCTCCTGCGGAACATAAATCCAAGCAAAGGGCTATGCAATGGAACAAGATTGGTCATCACTCAGTTGGTAAAATGGGTTATAGAAGGGAGGGTACTTACGGGCAGCAAATGTGGTGAGAAAGTTTTTATTCCAAGGATAATCATGAGCCCCATGGAAGCTAACCTCCCTTTTGTTTTAAAACGAAGGCAATTTCCAGTTTCAATTTGCTTTGCTACGACGATCAACAAAAGCCAAGGACAAACGTTGAAAAATGTTGGCTTATATCTACCGAAGCCTGTTTTTAGCCATGGTCAGCTATATGTTGCTGTTTCAAGAGTGACCACACCACAAGGCCTTAAAATTCTGATTGAGGATGCCAAGCCTGAGCATAAAGGCTACACAAAGAACGTTGTTTATAAAGACATCTTTAATGGCCTGCCAACAGGTATGTTGCATACCTCCGTAATGTATTCTGGAACCTGAATTTGCTACAATTAGGAAACAGTATACGTGCAATGGTAATCAGCAGACATGCAGTGGAACAGGAATTTCATAATGGCAAAACTCTCAAACTAATGTTGTTATTATCATCTTAATGTATATGTTATAATGAGACAGTCAGGTAAATTGACAAAAGTCTATTCATAGTCACTGGTTCCCTGCTTTTAGTTCAGAATAATGTATGCCTAACTGAGTGCTCATACCAGATCTAAAACCAGGTTCTTCGAAATTTTAATGCAACCGGTTCTTTCCACTGTTGCTGATTTGTGAGTGTATTTACATCATCCTTTTACTATTTCAGGTTGTTGAAAACCAAGGACTGGATGTGACCATGTGTGCGTTGCCTGGGCAATGCAATTCAGTGTCTACCCTACTCTAATCCCCATTGACGCACCTGTTACTTAAGGAGGTACACACTTGGATTTCCGAGTGTATTTACATCATCCTTTTCCCTGTAACACTTGGATTTCCGAGCAGATGACTTTCTAACGGAGTAAGAAATTATGGGAAAGCAAATAGGTTTTTGTTCATATGGACACCTAAATCTGCTACTAAATAGTGTTCTGTAAAATTAACTTTTTTATCTGTCATGTTATGCAGACAAATTGCTTACTACATAGATCACCAAGGTAATTTTTCTCGATTTGTCAATATATAGATCATGTTTTTCTCAAAAAGTCTGCATTTATCTATGCATCACTGTATGGCACTTGGGCAATTGTTAAGGTGAGCATTGTCACACTGTTTGTAATTGATTTTGATATTTATCTCCAGCCCCTACCACCTTAACATTCAAGGCTTAGAGGTACAGGTTAGATTTAGCGATTTGAAGGATTTTTGCATTGTTTTTGTACTTTTCATGCCTGTATCTCCGTACCAATCTGTTTGACTAATTAGTTCTTCTTATATCCAAAAACACTAGCTCATGTCTTCGCAACCTTTCAGTAAGACATCATTTTGCAAACACATTCTACAAGACTTTGATCATTTTGGTTTTTACTATGACTACTGCAAAATATATATTCACGTTTCTAACCATAGATATCATGCAGGTGCTGCAACATCAAAAAGCACATAGGTTACTTCAAGTTGTGGAGTCCTCTGCACACATGTATGGAAACGAGACAAGCACTCAATGAACTTCTCAATAATCAAGTTCTATGTTTTGACGTCAGAGATTCATTTTCATTCACAAGGGTTTTAGAAATATGCTTTCATTCTTGGATTATAATGGATTTTTTCCTCATTGATTATAGCGAATAACATTTTCTGTCAAATTAAGTTCCTCAAATCTTGATTCCTACATTTATGCACCAAAAATTGAAACCAAGTTAGACGTGTAATCTTTTTGCTCCGGCCTTTCTTCTCATCATCATTGTAGTAATATTAGAACAGGAGTTGGCAATATGATTGAAACACTAAAAACTGTCATCGCTTACTAAGAATCATTGACCACTTATAATGTGCAGGGCCACAACTTTAGTTGTTAAAATGCTCCATTATTGTGTGTGTATAATGGTGTAGACCATAAATGCCTCAAAAAAGTAGTCAAAAAGCACCGCATGCAAAAGGAAAACGATTTTTTATGTATTCACATATAGTTGAATCATTGGTTCCATTCATTTTATTATAATGCATTGAATATTATTTATGTAGAAACATTTCAAAAAACTAATCCATAAAATCATGTGGTGTTAATTTGATACAACTTGCAACACCTTGACTCTATAAAACTATAAAACACTGGCTTATTTCATTGAAAAAACGTAACTTCGAAAAAAATCAATTCCTCCTTTTTTTCCCAAGGATGAAGATGCATAAGAAGACGAATGCTAACAATTTCACCCATAAAGTTAGTCACACCATGAATGCCACCAAACCGCTTCAGCAATTTCAGTGCAAAAGAAAAATACTGAAGGGGAATATTGATCACCCATTTCGAGAAACTGCCACTACTTACTACGGTAAGCAATTAATCAAGTTTTTTTTTTCTCACATACTGCAGCATAGAATAAAGATCCACTTATTCATGATACTTGCCTAGTTTAACGCAGTGGTATTTCGATGATAAAGTTTCCTCGCCTTTACGAGAAGACGAAGATGATGAGAAAGTGATCGAAATTATTTATATTCTTGATACACCAGAACGCGATGTCGATGAAGTTCCCTCGCCTATACAAGAAGACGAAGATGATGAAAAAGTGATCGAAGTTGTTTATCTGCCATGAAGTTGTTGACTTGACTGAGGACTTGGCTAAGGAGTAGAACATACCTATTTAGATTTCATCGGATGACGAATAGTTTTAAATTCTACTTTTTGTCTTTAGAGTAGAAAAGTTTAGCTTCTATTAATCTACTTTTTGTCTTTAAAAAATTCTTGAGAAAAGATTTTTTATTAAATAATGATTAGAATCTGGTTTTTTTCTAGAATAGGACGTAGACATACAACCTTTTGCAACACTTATATTAACGGTATTGAAAATAACAACTCTTTAGAATCAAGAAGAAAAACTGCATCCTTTATTCACAACTGTCTTTGTTTCGGAAGGAAACTTTCGCTTGCTATTCAGACATTGAAGACAGTAATTCCAACACAAAACCTCCAGTTTGATTAGATCATAAAGCTCCTGCTCTTTGTGTTTCTACTTTTTGACATTCCAACTTGACTTTTTAACACAAAAGATAAAAAAAAAGGGAATGAATGAAATTCACTTTCACCACTAAGGATAAAAAAAATGGAGATAAAAAGAAATAGTTGTCGATTAAGAAAAATGATATTGACATCCTATCAGAAGACTACCACTCAAAGAAACATAATATAAACAAAATTCTTATTATAATAATGAACTTCTAAAGTATGTCTTCTAACTAAAGAAAAGTTACGTCTCCCACAATTTTGCTAAACTACCGACCTAATACAACTTTAACACTAAAATTCCTAAAAAACATTCTTGCTAACCCTCTCCTTTAATCAAAAATAGAGTACTCTGTACTCTATGAAACCCAGAAATACAGAACTCTTGAGCTCCCTGCTTGGAGTTCTGCTCTTCCCCAAATTTCCGTCCCGTGATGCCCAGATTCTCCCAGACTTTGGTTTGAAGCAATTTCGATCAAAGAGAGGAAGGTCCTATTTAATAGAGAAGGCTCCCAGATTGTGCTTTGAAACAGATTTTAATCAAAGAGAGAAGGCTCTAACAGGTAACTCCTCTGCTTTAATCAATTGCATGTGTTTTTCTGTATTTCCGTGTTTACCTGTGTTTTGTGAAACCCATAAACAGAGCTCTTGAGAAGGCTCCCAGTTTTAGGACCCTGCCCATATCTTCTTTCACAACATCCACCAAAAGCACGTTGCGATTGCGCATGTCCTGCAATTATTATTACATATCAAACATTAGTCAACGCAATATCATGCCTAAGCTGGTATACCATTCGTCTCCGTTCATTTAAACAAAAAATCCAATTGCATGCATGAATTCAATACAATATTTCAATTCTTCATTTGATTATTAGTTCTACGATCTCCACCGTTCATTAGCAACACTCTAATTGAAAAGGCGTACAAACCATTGGAAGCCCCAGAATGTCCTCTTTATCGTCTGCGCTAAGTCGAGTGCAAGCTTTTATTGCGATCATTTGCAAGAGTTAAGGATGCTCTCGAGTTTACCATTCTCTCCAGATTTATGATTCAGATGCCCCTTTTAACTACCCGAAACATGGCAGCACATTGCAAGGGTACTGGACAGGAGGAGCCTGAAACAAGGCTACTCCAGCACATGCCAGTTACAAACAAAGGCACAACCAGCTGTTCAGATTGTACACTCGCATTGATCACGCCTCTCCTACCATCTAAACCCCTCTAATACAGGCCTTCAAGCCTCATTTGTGAGGTGTGCGATCTGGGGGTTACGAGTTGGTCTAGCAGGCCAGAACACTCGCTACTCTCCTTGCTACCGCACTCACTGCATACCCCTGCTCCGCCTTGAGCACTCGAGATGTTGCTGAGGTTGTAGTATGCATTTTGTTCCTTATGATTACTAACGCTTCATAATTTCAAAGTTGTGCTCCACGTTTAGATCAGTGAGTTTTGATGTTATGTCTAATTATAAACAACTTCTTTATATTTCCATAGAGCCGTTTGAGTTTGCAAAAAGCCTGGAGGGCTTGGTGCCATTTAGACCTCACTCCTGGTAATTAATCCAATAATGTTTCGGAACAAAGGTGGTCATTCGAAAAAAGTAGGCAAAAAAACACCTTTTTTGCATGACATTCTTGCATGACCATAGTTAGGATACGCAATGGTCGGGAAGGCATTGGTGATGCTTGGGTGGTGGTAGTGATAGTTCTATCGAAAACGTTGTAGTAGTGATGACAATGAAAACATATGTGCCGGTACACGTAATTGAATGGTGGTTGTATATATCGAAGTAGTATGAATCTCTGTGTTTAAAATCATATTCTTTATTTGGATAGTTGTAAGAATAAGTTCTTGCCACTTTAGCTCTAATAATCACCTGTTTTATGGAAAAAAATTGGTTGCTACCCCAGTTGGAGGAATCTTCCTCCTACCCCCCTATATAGCGACAGTCATTCGTCTCTAAATATTTCTAGTGACTTTTATTTAGTGACGCTAAAAAAATGCCGCTAGTAATTGTCGCTGAAAGTGTTAGAAGAAAAGCCACTAAAAATATTTAGCGACTATTAATAGTCACTGTACACGGGGTTGGAGGAAGATTCCTACGATCCGGGTAGGAGCCAAAGTTTGTCCCTGTTTTATTGCAACAGATTTTCGCCAACTCAAACATAATGGGAAAGGATTATCATTCAATTTTTGATCTAAAAACTGGGGCTGGAGATAACTGGACCATAAAGGTCGGAATTGCTGGAATGTGGGATGGAGAAAATCCAAACTTAAACAATGAAATCATAAATTCCAATATGACACTGGTTGACGAGAAGGTATGCTTATTACTTAGGAATTAAAAAAAATCTATTTATATATCTGCAAATGAAATAATGTTGCTATATTGTTTTACAGGCCGACTCAATTCATACAATAATATGGAACAACCAGAGAGCTTCTTTTTTGCCGAAGTTAAAGAAGGCAATGTCTATACGATCTCTAAAGTGAAGATCAACGAATACGTAGACGGAGCAACGTATAGGCTCCTGCCAAACCAGAAACTGTTCATAACTATCTTCTTTGGGACAAAGGTCGAGTCTCTCCCACAAGATCTTGAAAACATCCCTAGGCACAAGTTTAACTTCCTGGAGTTTAACAAGATCAATGACCATGTTGAGGACATAATGCACCTAACCGGTAATATCAACAACTGTATTTTTTGCATTTCTTATAATAACATACTTAATTTCGTTTAAGAAATTAATCTATGATTTGACATTGGTTTCATTACAGATGTCATTGGAGTACTAACTAAAGTTTGGGAAATGGAAGAAATTGGGGCAAGTTCTAAAAAGAAGGACATTGTCATAACAAGTGAAAGGTTTATCCTTTCATATTCTATATAAATTTAAACAAACTTATCAATCATTACATATCACTGACTACTATACATTTACATAGAAGAAGAAATCACAATCAAAATATGGGGCAACAAAATTTTGGATCTCGACAAAGTCCTTGCCATGCAAACGTCACCAACCGTGGTGCTTATCGTCTGTGGCGGAATTATAAAGACATATCGAGGTAAACCTAGATATCTATGCAAAATTTTAAACCTAATGTTCCAACCGTATTTTAATTTTTCTTGCTAGGCCAAGTGCACTTATCTTCCACCAGTGCAACAAAGATCTATGCAAATATCAGTCTCGATGAAGTGCATGAGCTCAAGCATTTAATGGAAAATACACCAGACATTGACTTTCAAATCAAGCAAGTAGCAGTGCCCAAAAAACCCACCCTTTCTGAAATTAAAATGGCAAACATGTTAACAATCAACCAAGTGTTAGATACCCAATTCAAAGAAGAAGAAGAGGTAAATTTTACTTTCACACAATCAGTATGATTTTCAATTCTACCTTTCATATGCATTTTATATATGTTCACTGACCTGTACTCTTACTGGTAAAGGAAATAACATGTACTGTTGAGGCAAAACACTACAGGAAAAAACCCCTATACCGGCGGCTGGAAAACGCCGGCATAGGCATAAGAACCGCTGGCATAGGTTAAGCCGACGCCACAAGAGCGCTGCCTTTAGTCGCGTTGTGGTAGACATATGCCGGCGGTCGAATGGGTCTATACCGGCAGTCAAACGTCGGCATTGCTGGCCCCTAATCCAATCCCTAATGCTTCTTTTGCCGACGGTTGCTATCTAAGCCAGTAGGCGCCGCCATTGATAAATATTTTTAATTTAAATAATGAATTAAATTATTTTTTGGCAACAAGCTGACTGCCACTATAGGCTTTTTTAAGATTCCTTTTTCATCTAAGCCGGCGGTCATGGGCACCGTAATAGCTATTTTTTTAATTTAAACATTTAACTAAATTATTTTTGGCGACGGTGCTGAGCGCCGCTATTAGCGTTTTTAGATTTTTTTTCCCCGGCACCACCAACCGCCTCCATAAATATCCATTTTTTTATGCAATTTATATATATATAAAAAAAATGACCTACCTACACAAAACCAAGATTGAAGTAAAAGAATAAATCACATTCATTACACCATTAACAACATTTTCAAGATCCATCATTCACAATTCAAGAAATCTAACACATCCAAATAAAATGCATCATAAGCTCTCATACAACTTCAAATTGTTCAAGAAAACCATCATTAACCCTATAGCAGCTTGTCCAAACTAGACAAATCCAGATGTCATCACCCCTGTGATCCAGATGAACCAAATGCGTGCTCTGGAGCAATTGTCAAAACTGCTACCTCCCCCTTCTTCATTGTCATCACCGCTCCATCAAGCCCATCAACAACTTGTTCTACTCAAGGCAAAATTCCAACAAAGCAAGAAATGTTAAACAATAAATCAAAGTGGAGCCAAATCAGATTCGTTAGGCAGTTGTACACTGCCTTAAACTGAAAAGGCTCCTTTTCTTCACCATGACCTTTCTTAACGAAAACAGTCAAATGCACAAATAACGTGGTCAGAAATCAAAAAGTGCAGTCCCTTAACATCAGCTTGATCTCTTAATGGTAGTGGCTTGCCACTCACACTTGACAACAGCTTCATTGGCTCCTCATATTCCTCATCTTCCTTCAGGATCTTCTTGATAACTGCCTTGTCATCAGTGATATGTGACAGGTCTTCCATGATAGCAGCTATAGAGCTAGCAATGGAGCATTTGACGGGACTGCACCTTCGTCACCAGATGCCTGCTTGCCTTCCTCCCCAAATCCATCTGCCAAAAGAATAAGAAAAAAAATCATCAATATAGTCAATTCCAAGACAATATCTGTGAGAGAACAACTTGCATAGAGCATTCTTTTCTTACATTGTGGTTTCACTGTAAAGAGGATCTCTTTGCCTTTCTTCATTGTTTTTACAGCCTTAGCAAGAGCAGGACAGAAATGACCTATTTACAGACAATTGCAATTTGAAAACACACAGCAACATGCCAATTAATCAAATTCATACTACTCACCCTCTTGAACAATGAACACCACTCCATCTGATTTTTGCAATCAATGTTCCATCCTCAAGCCGAGCTTCGTACTTGACTACATTGACAAAATAAAGAAGTTAAGAACAGATGGCGATACAACACACCTAAAGCCTTTAGATATGAAAGAAACTGGAGTAAACACGTAACTAATACATAATCAAGGTCTTTCTAGTTTTCCCACTTGTAACAAGGTGATACGTACAAAACACAAACCTGTTCTAAAAGCATGTTATTCGCTTCCCTCTCAGGTACCTCAACCCTTTTAAGATAGCAAACAAATATTAAACCCCAAAGCAGCATTCCTCTTGTCACTTTGTAATATCTGGTCACACTAAGCAGTAGAGCACCCAACGTCATATGAAAGTCGACAAGCATAAGTTAAATTTTTATTAAATGCATATCCTCACCAGGGCACATTAATCACATTTTACAGCACTAGCACATGTTTTCCGTATATAACGTTCCTGTTAGACAGACACTTCGCATGTTGTAGCAGTTGCTCTCGATATATATATCTAGTGTTCGTGTTCGTTTCAACAGTCAGAATTCACCATTTGCACAATTAGTCATTGACATGAAAGGGGTAGTGATACAACTGGCTGAAACATGTAGCATACCAGCATAGCTCGACAATAAATTCAACGTTCTCCAAAAACAAAACCATATGCAGAGCCGTCACCTGCGCCTCTCATCGGCATCATCAAGTGGAGTCTCAATATTGCGCCTCTTATTGGCATCACCAAGTGGAGACTCTACAGGTGGCATCCCCTAATGTTGTAGCCAGACGCCTCATGGCATTGGTTTCGAGTCGATATACCATAAAGATACTATACACTTAAATGCTATAAGTAAACATTTCCAAAGACAGATCAATTTATAATCTAAATAACATGCAAAAGACAATCATAAATTAGCAAGTTGGATTAAACAATGTTCACACAAAACTAAGAAAAATTAAACAAGACCTAAATGTTTGAACATAGATCATAAAATCCATGCCAGAACTTCTTCCATGAATACTGCAAACTGGTTATCAGAAATAGAAAAAGTAAATCAAACTAAATGTAATGGAGAAACAAATCCGAAAACAACACAAAAATAGTTTATGAACCATCAAATCACACAAAATTAAAGAAAAGACCAAAAAAAACATGTAAAGAATAGAAAGCATCAAACCGATCTGCCCAAAATGTAAACGTAAAGGGGAATCATCACGAAAACCCATTTACACAAAATCAACCAAAATAGTATCAGCAAGACAGGAAAATATGATCATTAGATCTAGAGATATATTACATGATTAGAGAGAATAGAGCGATGTTGTCGGCGAGAGGTGGATCAAGCGACGACAAAAGGGACTGCCGGCAAGGGTCACAGTCGAACTCGAAGGTGGCGGGTTCACGGGTCGAAGTTGGAGAAAAGCTAAAAAAGTGAAGCATTGCCGGCAGTGGTGGCGGCAAGAGGCGCTACTGGCGACATCAACAACCCCATAAGACCAAAATGTTTGACACAGAAATCGGGAATTATAAACTTTCTAAACATCAAATTAGATGCATTTTAGAGCATAAACAATCAATCATTTCTTAATCATGGCTTGGGTGAAAGAAAATCTTACCTGAATTAGATGAATCCGACAGTGTGGTTGATCCTACAACATATTGGAGGATCAATTGAGAGGAAGAGCAGAGACTTCATATGTGATAAAGAGAAGAGAAGATAGGGATTCAACAAGAGGAAGGGGAATCAGTGAGGAGGAGAATGGAGGAATCAAGAACTACGACGGTAAGGAGGAAAGAGAAGAAAGAGAAATGAGCATGAGTGTGCTGTGTTTAGAAAACATAAACAGAAAAGAGAAAAAAAAAAAAACCAAGAAGAAGAAAACTCGGATATAACCGATCATATTGTATGCCGGCGGTCAATGCGTCACCTAAAACAATTAAGCTGTCGGGATAGGTCGTGCTTGGGCGCTAAATTTTGGCGCTCAGATTTTGGTGTGAAAATACAGCCTATAGCGGCGTCGATCATGCGACCCCCCGGCTCATAGGGCTGGTATAGATACTATAGCAACGGTCGTCATAGAGGCGCCGGCATATCCCTTCTATAGCAACACCTCCGTGTGACCGCCGGCATAGGGCGCCGGGACTGATCACTTTTTTTGTAGTGATTGTTGCGGTGCTACCAGACAATGGATGGTTCTATTCTGCATGCCCGAAGTGCTTCAAAGGCCTAAAACCAAAAAAAAGCATTCTTCACTGTGACAATTGTGGTCCAATTTCTGGCGTTCCAGTTCAACGGTAATGAATGTTCTCAATATAAAGTATACTATCAAATTGAAGGTCAACAATTTAAATTCCAACCACACTAATATAAATGCTATACATGCAGGTACAAAATCCAAATTCAAGTGAGCGACGTAACTGGGACTACTACATTTGTATTGTTCAACAAACAAGCAGAAATGATGCTCCACATTCCCGTCCAGCAATTAATCACGTTGCAAAACGAGGTATGAATTAAACACAAAGAATAAATTATTCTTCACAATTATATGTGTAACACAACTAAAACCCAACGATATTTTACTAGGTGGGCGCACTCTATGCAATCCCAAATCCTTTAAAGAATATTATTGGTAAGACTGGCGTATTGCAGATAAAAATTGTTCGTAAGCGAGTGGACAGAGGTTTTGAAGACAATGCCGTGAACAATTTCTTCGAAGATGAAAATGCAATAAGCAATGTCAAATCAACTGAAAGTGGACAGGTATGCAAATATTTGCCAAAGTAATTTATACCCTTTTTTCATTACATACTAAAATTTAGTGTTTTCAATCAGGAGAGTGACGATAATGATGGCGACTCGCAAATATCAGGCACCGAAAAAGTACAGAAGAGACGTATCAAGAACAATAAAGCAAATATTGAGGATGACGTGATTGATGAATTCCATGATGGTGATGCAAATGTACTCAACACCGAAACTCCAGAGATAAATGAAATGAAGAAAAGAGCTCCGAAGGTAACCTATGAAAACACCAAAAAGAGATGCCTAGCAATATACCTTTTTTTCATTACATACTAAAATTTAGTGTTTTCAATCAGGAGAGTGATGCAAATATACTCAACACCAAAACTCCAGAGAAAAATGAAAGGAAGAAAAGAGCTCCAAAGGTAACTTATGACAACACCAAAAAGAGATGCCTCCAAAAGAAGCCTGCATATGTTGATGGAATATGCGACGAATTATAAGATGAAGACATAGATGTTACACTAAACACACTCAGTGCCAAAAGTGAAAGGAAAATTAGAGCTAAAAAAGTAATTTATGATGATTAGGTAGTAAACAAATTTATTCGGAACATTATTTTAAGATGTTTAAATGCATTACCCCCTTTGCCTTTAGAATTCACTATCTTTCTTTCTCTTTTCAAGTTTTGAACGGATATGATTACCACTTTATTCGGAACATTATTTTAAGATGTTTAAATGCATTACCCCTTTTGCCTTTAGAATTCACTATCTTTCTTTCTCTTTTGAAGTTTTGAACGGATATAATTACTACTAAAATTAAATTGCATCGCGTCCCGTGCATTTGCACGAGCACATTAGCTAGTTATATACAAAAGCTTCTAACCTTGACATAACCTTGATGAAATTTCATGGCTCCACCATAACATATTTGCATGTGCCAAGAAAACTAGTAAATATTTATGCAAACTAACATATTTTTTCCACGAGCAGGCATGAATCAAAATTTATTCGGCAACTTGTCATGGAGGTCTTCTGCAAGTTGGATCATCTAGTTTCAAACGTTGAGGAGAACCTAGTTGGGATAGATTCTCGTGTTGACGCGATTAAATCTTTGCTAGAGTTGAGGACCAATGACGTTCGCTTTATTGGAATATGGGGCATGGGTGGAATTGGTAAGACAACGATTGCAACTGCAGTGTTTGACAACATCTGTCATCAGTTTGAAGGAGCCATTTTTGTTCATGACGTTCAAGAAAAGTCAAAGAAAAATGGTTTGGAGAGTCTGCAAGAAATAGTGATTTCAGAAATCCTAAGCCAAAGGGATGTGAAGGTACGTAGTATTTCGCATGGAGTTCAATGGAGAAGTAGCACTGTGTGCCATAAAAAAGCTCTTGTCATTCTTGACGACGTGGATAGTATGGGTCAAGTAAATGCATTAGCTGGAAATCGTGATTGGTTTGGTAAGGGGAGTAGAGTTATCATAACAACAAATGATAAAAAGATATTGGTTGATAGCAATGTAACAAAGATACACACGGTTCGTTTGCTAAGTGTGAGTGTCAAGCTCTTCAACATGAATGCCTTTGAGCAAATTCATCATCCAAAAGAGTTCAAGGAGCTCTCTGGTCTCATAGTAAAGTATGCTGGAGGCCTTCCTTTAGCTCTTAAAGGGTTGGGTTCATTTCTATATGGAAGAGACATTAAGATGTGGAGAAGCGAACCCGGGCTCAGACATTCTTTTAAAAACCTTCAAACCCTTCCTTAGTATTTTCTATGGACTGTTGTGAAATCCAAAAGCTCTGGGAAAGCTATAGAAAACAGGAAAATGGAATTGCAAGTAATAACAGCCAACAGCTTCAGCAATCTTGAGAATTATGAAGAAATTGAGGAAGGGGAATTAGTCCAAAGCTTAGAAGACAGTATGTTGGGAAGGCTACCCAAGAAGGATTATGAAAAACGAGGGGAACCAGGTGGGAATGCAGTAGAAACTTTATGATGTTGAGTCTTGCTAGTTGGAATATAAGGGGCCTAAATGACCCTAAGAAACAAGATGAAGTGAAGAAAGAATTAAAGAAATATAATATCGGAATTGTGGTTTTACTAGAGACAAGAGTAAGAGTGGAAAACATTGACAGGATTACACATAAATGGAAGAAGGATTGGGAATTTGTTCATAATGTAAACAATAGAGGTATCTCAAGGATCTGGATGGGTTAGAATACACAAAGGGTGCAAGTAACTATTCATAGCTCAACAGCTCAACGTATTACTGGCATAGTGGTATCTGCTGAGCATACCTTTTACTTGACTTATGTATATAGTCATAACAAAGGTGGAAAAAGGAGAGTATTATGGCAATACTTGACTTAGGAAGCTCAGAGTTTTGGAGACACTCCTTGGTTAATCATGGGAGATTTTAATGTGGTAAGAACTGAAGAGGAGAAATTAGGAGGAAATGGGAGAGGGGGGGCGGTGATGTCACCGGAGGTGGGTCGTCGGAGAGGGAGAACACTAATATCGCCGGTGAGTGGGTGAGAGTGAGAGACAGAGAGAAACGAGGAGAGTGAAAAAAGACGAAGCTATTTTATAAGGACTTTTAGCGACGGAATGAAACCGTCGCTAAAAGCCCGTCGACAAAAGATATCTTTAATGACGGAATTTTTGGCGACGATAACTTTCCGTCGCTTATAATTTTTAACGATGGACATTTTACCAACGGGTTTATCCGTCGCTGAAATACGTTTTGGCGACGGAATATCTTCCGTCGCTAAAAGTCCGTCTCAAAATCCTAATTTTCTTGTAGTGCAAAATGAGGAATGGTTAAGTAAGTATCCAAATACACAAGTTGAAGCATATGCCCCAGGTTTATCAGACCATGCTTTCTTACAAATCAAAATAGGGTATGAGGAGTATAAAGGGAAAAAACCTTTCAAGTTTATCAATTTTTGGATGAAGCACTGGTCTTTCAAAGGCTTACTGGAATCTATTTGGAAAGAGCATATTGATGGTACTGCTTGTTTTCAGCTAAGCACTAAGTTGAAGAAGCTCAAACATGTTCTAAAGAAACTTAATGGTGAAAATTACAGTAATATTTCTCTGAGAACTGCATTGAAACTACAGGAACTTCAGAATATTCAAAATCAAAATTTGAAAGATCAAGACCTGAGTTTGATTATGAAGGAAAAAGAAGTTTATGCACAATATTATGATTTGGTTCAAGCTGAGGAAGCATTTTATTTTCAATAAGCCAGAGTAAGAGAATTCAAACTAGGGGATGGAAATACAGTATATTTCCTAAAAAGATGCAACTCAACAGATCAAGAAATAAAATTTTGGCTATTAAGATTGTGGAGGGACTACAAGTCACTGAGGCCAAGGATGTACACCAATTGCTATAGATCATTTTGCTAACTTCCTTGGTAAACCTGTTCCCCCTACTCATGTCAAGGACTAGGCTGGATATGTTCATCAAGAAGAGAGTGGAACCAGAGGATCAAATGAATTTGTGTTCACCAATCCAGGAGATGGAAGTTAAGGAGGCAATTTTCTCTTTCAAACACAATAAAGCTCCAGGACCAGATGACTTTAGTGCTGAGTTTTATCAACAAAATTGGGATATGATAGGGGAAACAGTCACTGCTGTAGTGTTGGAAATGCTCAACAAAAACACAGGTATCAAATACTTCAATAATACAGCTTTGACCTTGATTCCTAAAATCCCTTGTCCTAGTACTATGAAGGACTTTAGACATATAGCTTGCTGTAATGTAATCTATAAGTGTGTCTAAAATCCTGAGTAATAGACTTAAAAAGTTACTACCAAACTTGATTTCCCAAAGGCATGCTACTTTTTTAACAAACAGAAGTATAGCAGAGAACATATTATTGATACAAGAATTGGTGAAAAACTACCACAAGAATGAAGGGACTCCAAGATTTGTCATGAAAATTGATATTCAGAAGGCATATGACTCTGTGAGTTGGGAGTTTTTACAGACTGTAGTGGAATGTATGTAGTTCCCTTCACAGTATATAAGCTGGATCATACAGTGTGTACATTGAGCCACAAGGAGATCATGGTCAAGATACAGTCCAAATTTCAATGGAAGAAATTGAACCAGCCATTAATCAATGGAAATATGCAGTTGTTCTATATATATTGGGTGCTAGACCACCACTGCATGTGATGCAGAGGGTATTGGAAAGGAAATTAGGGCTCTATGGCATTTTCTCTCTTAGCTTGATGAAAGTTGGTGTGTATATTGTCAATTTTGACAATGGAGAAGCCCAATGTAACATTCTTGAAAAAGGCCCTTGGATGTTTGATAACAAGCCTATGATCATAAAACCTTGGGTTCATGAAATGTCTATGGATAAAGAAGGACTGCATTCAGTGCCTTTATGGATAAAATTGCCTCACTTACCACTGCAATTATGGACAACTAATATTCTGAGCAAGATAAGTAGCACTTTGGGGAAACCATTGTACACAAATAGAATGACTGCAACCAAAGAAAGACTTGTGTATGCAAGAGTCTGTGTGGAGTTAGATATTAACAGGAAATTCCCTGCAGAAATCACAATAAAGGGACCAAAATTCCCTGCAGAAATCACAATAAAGGGACCAAATGATTGGACTCACATACAAAAGGTAGAATATGAATGGAAGCCAGCAAAGTGTGATCATTGCAAGATCTTTGGGCATATGGAAACATCTTGTTATCATAAACCTAAGACTATCCAAGTCTGGAAGGAAAAAGCTGTGCAAACAGTGGTGAATGGAACAGAGCCGGTATGTACTATTGAAAGCAGACAACAAAAGCATACTATTACCAACAATGTAAGTCTAGCAAGCCTTAGTACATATAACAGATTTCAACAGCTGGACCTAGATATGGAGAGTATTGCTGAACATGTGGTCTTAAAGGAAGCTCAGAAGCACATACATAATAGAGGGATATCAACTGCTAGAAAGGAAGCTGCATCAAAATCTATACAAAAATGCTAGCAAGTTGGAACATAAGGGGCCTCAATATCCCCACAAAGCAATATGAGATCAGAAAGACTGTGGAAAAGCAAAACATTGACCTGATAGGGTTATTGGAGACTAAGGTGGAAATCAGTAACATTGCTGAGATCACAAAAAATTGGAATAAGGATTGGAGATTTGTACATAATACCAACAATAAAGGAATCTCCAGAATTTGGGTAGGCTGGAACTCATTGAAAGTTCACTTCCAGATAGTGGCATGTGAAACACAAGTAATTACTGGGCAAGTGACAATGATAGAAAATAGTGAGAAGTTTTTTATCTCATGTATATATGGGAATAATAAAGAGACCAAGAGAAGGATACTATGGTCACAGCTCCAGCAACATGAGAACGTAATTGGTCAAACACCTTGTCTGCTCATTGGAGACTATAATGTAGTCAGGAGGTCCAATGAAAAACAAGGAGGGGGGCAAATAAAGAAAAGAGATGTAGATGATTTTAATCTGTGCATCAACATATTGAAACTGGAAGATCTAACTACTGTGGGAATGGTATACACTTGGAGTAATAAAAGAGAAGGAGACCTAATAAGATGCAGATTGGACAAAGTATTGCAAAATGAGGCATGGATGAATGTGTATCCCAGTTCTCAGGCTATAGCTCAAGCACCAGGCATTTCAGATCACTCCTTAATCATAATCCAAAGCTACCCAACAAAGAGCACAGGGAAAAAACCCTTCAAATTCTTTAACTTCTGGATGATGCATAGTACCTTCAAGGAAACATTGAGCAAGAGCTGGGATCAACACTATCAAGGATCTGCCTGCTCAAGGTTATGTCAAAGTTAAAGGCTTTAAAACCTGAGATGAAAAAATTAAACAGAGCATATTATAGTAACATCTCACAGAAAAAAGCTGAAGCATTCTCTGAGCTTTAAGAAGTCCAGAAGCAAATTTTTGAAAAAGGGGACACTAGCCTGGTACAGAAAGAACAAGAAATGCAGCAACAATACTTTCATTTAGCTGCAGCTGAGGAAAGCTTTTACTACCAAAAGGTAAGGATCAAAGAAATCAAGTTAGGGGATCAAAATACATCATATTTTCACAAGTGAAGATTCACAGGGCATATAACAAGATCTTATCTATATTCAAGGAAGATGGTAACCAAGTCACTGGAGATGAGGAAGTACATCAGGAAGCCATAAGATATTTTTCCCAATTCCTAGGTACACCTGTGCCTAAACAACCACAAACCAAGGAAAGACTGAGGCAGATCATGAAATATAAGCTCTCTTCTGAAGACAAAGCTTGATTGAATGATCCTATCTCTGCCCAAGAAGTTAAAGAGGCTATTTTCTCCCTAAAACACAACAAGGCACCAGGGCCAAATGGTTACACAGCTGAATTCTTTCAGCAAAATTGGCAAGTGATAGGGAAGGATGTAGAAGATGCTGTGTTGGAATTCTTTGCACAAGGTAATGGGGTTCATTACTTCAATAATATAGGAATTACCTTAATTCCTAAAATACCATGCCCAAACACAATGAGGGACTTTAGACCCATTGCTTGTTGCAATGTGGTCTACAAGGCCATCTCCAAAATACTATGCCAAAGGATCAGAGAGGTTCTACCTAAAATCATTAGTCCCAATCAATCAGCTTTTGTGAGCCAAAGACACATCTCTGATAACATATTGCTGATGCAAGAATTGGTGAAGAATTATCACAAGGAAGGAGGAATGCCAAGATGTGTTTTGAAAATTGACATACAAAAGGCCTATAATTCAGTAGGGTGGGATTTCATGCAATGTGCCATGGAGGTCCTAAATTTCCCAGAAAAGTTTATACACTGGACAATGAAGTGTGTTAGATCAGCCAAGTTCTCCATCAACCTAAATGGTACTATGGATGGTTATTTTGCCAGCTCCAAAGGTTTGAGACAAGGTGACCCTATGTCACCATAGCTATTTCTAGTGGTAATGAGGCTTTCTCTGGTATGCTAAGGGAGTACTCAAGTCTACCAGGTTTCAAATATCATCCAAAATGCAAAGAACTTCAAATTCAACATTTATGTTTCGCTGATGATTTGTTTATCATAACTGCAGCAGAGAACGAATCTTTGGCAATCATAAAAAAAGCTCTAGATGAGTTTGGTTTACTCTCAAGACTATACCCTAACTTGAGCAAGAGCTCCTTGTTTCTAGTAGAGGTTAAAGAGGAGGAGAAGAATCAGCTTAAGCAAACAATAAATATCCCTATTGGAGAGCTACCTGTCACATATTTGGGTGTACCCCTAATCACATCAAAACTAAATTAGAAGGATTGTCAGGTATTGATTGAGAAGATCACAAATAAAATATCAAATTGGTCAACAAAACACCTCTCTTATGCAGGAAGGATTCAACTGGCTAGTTCAGTCCTCTTGAGTATGCAGCTTTATTGGTGCTCAATCTTTATCCTCCCCCAGAAAATTATCAAACAAATTGAAGCCGAGATAAGGGCTTTTATATGGCATGGGAAAGAAACTAAATGTACAGGTGCAAAAGTGGCCTGGAAGGACCTATGTGTACCAAAACAAGAAGTAGGGCTTGATTTGAAAAGGTTGGGTGAATGGAATAAAGCTTTCTTGGCTAAGCACATTTTGGGATTTGGCAAGGCAAAAAGACTCTCTATGGGTCAAATGGCGCCATACATATATACTAAAAGGTAAAAATCTGTGGTCCTTTAAACCACCAGTGATCTTATCTTGGAGTTGGAGTAAGATCATCAAATTCAGAGGCCAAATCCAACAATACATCAAATGTGACATTGGAGATGGGCAAAAGACTTGGTTGTGGTATGATAGTTGGATGCCTAAAGGAAGCCTAATTACTCAGTTTGGTAATAGAATTACCTATGATTCTGGTTTGGGGGCAGAGTGTAAAGTGGCTGCCATAATTGAAAACTATCAATGGGCATTGACTCAAGCTAGATCTCCAGCCCTAAGGTTATGGCAGGAAGCTTTGAGAAGTATGCCACAACCACAGGGGGAAAGGGAGGACAAAGTCATATGGAATCAGACCAAAAATGGCCAGTTTACAGTCAATTCAGCCTGGAATGCCATGAGAATTAAGAAGGCAAATGTGACATGGTGGAAACAGGTGTGGTTCACAGGTAACATCCCCAAGTGTGCTTGTATCTTATGGATGCTATGCAAAGATGGACTTAGAAAAAGAAGCAAACTAAAGAGATGGAATTTCATAACAGATGACAAATGTGCTCTATGTAACCAGCAAGTGGAAGATGTAAACCACTTATTCTGGAGTTGTGAGTTTACACAGAAAATATCGAAAGAAGTCTGGGATAAGATGTTGGTACCATATCAAGGACAATCATGGGGACAATTGTTGGAATATGCAGTATTAGATTTGAGGGGAAACAGTTTCAAGACGAAATTGAGAAAGCTTGGACTAGCAATTGTTGTTTATATGATATGGAGGGAAAGGAATACTAGAATTTTCAACAAACAATCCCAGTATGTGGAAGATGTTATGCAAATGATCAAGCAATGGATACAATGGAGAGTGAGAAGCTAGAAGCAAGAACCAAACACAAGCATTAATAGGAAACTATGTGAGAGATGTAAATAAACAGAGGAATACTATTAGAATGAGCTGGAAAGTGTGATATATTACATGCTGTAAATGTTAGGCATATGAGGGAAATTACAAAACAATTGTACATAAGTTTCTTGGGAATAATAAATGACTTTCACCCAAAAAAAAAAAGACGTGGAGAAGTGCAGCAGATAGGTTAAAAGATATTCCAGAAGATGAGATCATAGAGAAACTTAGAGTGAGCTTTGATCATGGACTGAAGCCAGTAGAGCAAGACATATTCCTCGATATTGCATGCTTTTTTAAGGGAGAGAAGGAATATTATGCCGAACGAGTGCTTGACAGTTTTGATTTCTACCCTGGTATTGGTATACCGGTTCTTATTGAAAAATCTCTCATAGTTATTTCTGAAGGTAAGCTTCAGATGCATGACTTGATACAAGAAATGGGATGTCATATTGTTCGCCAAGCGCACCCAAGAGAGCCTGGAAAGTGTAGTAGATTGTGGGATCCTGAGGAAGTTTGTGATGTATTGACAAAAAACATGGTGAGAAATTGTGTAGAAATGCCTAGAATCTATTTTTCTCTTTACACGAAAGTATAATTTGTTCTCTACTTTACTAACATTACATTAACTCATGAAATTATGTTTTGCCCCTGCGGTTGGTTATTAGGGGACAGAGAAAGTTAAAGGCTTACAGCTGGACTTACCAAAGCCAACAGATGTACAGTGCTTCAGCAGTAACTCCTTAAGAAATCTGTACAATCTAAGGCTACTCAAATTTTGTAATGTGTACCTTTGTGAAGACGTTGAATACCTTCCGAATCAGTTACGTTGGCTTCGCTGGCATCAATACCCTTCAAAATCTCTTCCAGCAAGTTTCCAAGCGGCAAAAGTTGTTGGGCTTGAAATGCGTTGCAGCCACCTTGAAAAGCTTTGGACCGGAATGAAGGTACATTCCCTTTTTATGTTTCTACTTTTTGGACAACAATAAATAGTGTGATATGGAGCTCGAACCTCAGATCGATCTCCTTTTTTGGTGGTGGTGGGGGGGGGGGGGGGGGGGGGAGAGGAGGAGGGAGAGAGCATTGGACTGTTATCTTGGCATATTTATTTTAATGCACGATTTGGTACTCAATATTAACTCAAGATGATCTATTTCTTATACTTTTTCATGGTTTCCTACAGCTCGTTGACAAGCTGAAATTTGTAGACCTTAGTCATTCACAGAAGCTAAGTCGAACTCCAGACTTTGAGGGCATCCCAAATCTTCAAAGTTTGGTTCTTGAGAATTGTATAAGTTTGATAGGGGTCCACCAATCTATAGCCTTCCACATAAATATGAGGAGTCTTCCGGACAAGATTCAATTGGAATCTCTTGAGGTTCTTGTTCTCTCTGATTGTATAATACTTGATGACTTTCCAGACATTCAAGGAGATATGCATAACTTATCAGAGATTTTCTTGGACGGAACTGCTATCAAAGTGCTACCCTCAACAATTGAATACCTCAGGAACCTTGTTTTATTAGATTTAACCAGATGTAGATGCCTTACAATCCTGCCAAGAAGCATTTGTAGTTTGAGCTGAGGTCTCTCAAACTTCTTCGTCTATCAGATTGCTCTAAACTTGAGAAGTTGCCTGAGGATCTCCAAAACCTGAAACTTTTAGAGGAGCTTCATGCAGATAGAACTGCTATTGTATTCCTACCACGCTGCATTGGATTTCTAAAGAAACTCAAAATCTTATCTTTTCGTGGGTGCGAGGATACTATACTAACTCAGTCATGGAGTCTACCCTTTGTTTTACCTACTGTATCAGGTTTATGTTCATTGGTGAAGCTATATCTCAGTCACCGTAATCTGTCAAGCCTTCCTTCTGATATCAGTTGCTTGTCATCTTTGAAAGAGTTAGAAATTCGTGGAAATAATTTTGTTCATTTGCCAGCCAGCATGAATTGACTTTCTCAGCTTGAAATTCTTTGGTTGGTAGGATGCAGGAAGCTTAAAGTGTTGCCAGAGCTTCCGCCAAGTATAGTTGAATTGTATGCAGATAATTGTAGTCATTTACAAGTCCTAGTAGATCCATTGTCCAAGTACAAAAAACTATTCACCGTTTCACTCATCAATTGTTCCGAATTGGCTGACAACATTGCTGGTACATTGTGGCAGTATCTTTTGCATTCCGCCTGCGTGCTAGAGGTTCTCATTCTCTCCATATTTTCTTTGAATATACAATTTTTACACACATAAATGTTTTGAGTTGCGTCTGAGGACATGGTTTTCATGGTCCAGGGACTCCGTGTTGATGGGATTTATCAAGGTTCGAGTATTCTTGTACCTGGGACACAGATTCCAAAGCATTTTGGCAATGAAAACAGGGGGCGTTCAATCTCAATCAAGCTGCCTCCACAATGGTATAACGACAGGTTCATGGGGTTCGCTATATACGTTGTTGTTGAATCCATATCCGACTTTGCTCGACTTCCACATGCCAAGTCCAGTTCCAATAACATTAACATGAGAGCAAGAGTGGTGACTCATGACCATAAGGAAGAGAATTTTACTTGGGACAACATCTTTAAGTTCGGCACTAAAGAAAAGGTTGATCCAAAACACGTGTTCTTGGCATACATTCGATTTCGCACAGCATGGCGTTCTCTTCCCTTGGCCGCCCTTCAGCCAAATGACTGCAGCCTCCTTGAGTTTTTTCTATTCGATGATAGGTTCATGCCATATATGTCTAAGCCGTCAGTTATTCACCGTGGAGTCGTCCGTTTGATTTATGAGAAAGATGTCAAAATGAAGGATCAAACTATGTTGATCCAATCTCAGTTGCCTAAGATGTTTGTCGTTGAAGAGGGAGGTCTCCGTACCGTGTACGAGGAAAATATAGTGGTCCCATCCCCATCCAGCTATGAAACTCTCCTAAAACTATAAATGACCACCATAGTTACAGAGGAAAGATATTGCATTTCTGTCCTCGACCTCTACTGTCCCTTTGTGGCTGCAGATTCTTGCAATGATCAATTTTGCCGCAACTTCTGAGCCAGAGCATCGAGTGCCTCCTGAAGCTTTTCCCCATCCAATTGATTGTATGAGATTGAGCTACCAGTCTGCCAAAAGCAAGAAGTCCAGTTGGCTCTTGGGGAAGATCTTCACAAAGGAGAGTCCATTTGGCACATTGAGCTATCAGTTGTTGAATTTTGTATAGCCAATGGGTGCAAGAGTACGGGCTTCGTCATAGCTTACGGGAATGCGAAGCTTGGAGGACACAGAAACTAATTTTCACCCTTCCTCACTCCTTCCCGTTCCTCATCCATTGGGGATGCTGACAAATGTCATTGATGCTAATGTTGTATGCAATAGCACGGGATTTCAATGCTTAAATTATGAGAATCTAGAGCCATAACCCCCTAGATGCACATTATCACTAGAACACTGCACACTGAACAATAATAATTGTGAATATGATGTGAAGTGGCTAAAAGGTGCATAGATCTTGATTGATATCAATGATGAAACTTAGCAAGTCCACTTTCATAAGTTGAGATGCACTCAGTTTTACCACAGGCCGGATGATGATAGATTGTTAGCATCCACGTTCACAAACCGGACCAAAAAAGTAAAAAAGGTTCTCAGGCCCGGTGAAAAGAAAAGATGAGTGTCCAGATTCACCGACTGAAGGTGAGAATGACATTTGACATGCCCAGATTTACACATCATACAAAAAAAAATGATAAAAATGTTCATCCAGATTCAAGAACTAGATGAAAGGAAAAAGATGAGCATTTAGATTCACAAAATGGAAGAAAGAACGATGAAAAACGTGCCTAAACTCACAAATCGGACACGAAAGCGAGAACATCCAAATTCACATATTGGATAAGAAAATAAAGGGTCTAGATTCACAGACTTGGCAAAATAAAAGTAGTTTATGTGCCCGACTTCACATATCAGGTATACAACGAGAATACATGGACCTTAATATACACAAAGTTGGTAAAACATGTGTATCCAGATTCATGAACTCGATAAAAAGAGACCATGCTCTATCAATATAAAGGTGCAGAAAACTGTTTTAAGTGAAGATAAAAGAGTGTTGGAGGAAAGATCCGGTATGACTTTGTGACTGAAAGAAGGATCGGCTTCGAGACACGTTGTAAAACGCTCTCCTTAAGTTTATATTTGCCCCCACCAAAGAAAACGGTGTGCTGCGGGTTGCCGGCAAATATCCTCCAAGCTACAACGAAGCGCTTTAGTGAATAGCGTTTGCACACACGATATTCACCCCACAAATATGTGTATGGAATTCTGGATAATAAGTTTTACAAATAAGAAATTCTGCAGAAATTTCTTGTTGTAAAAGATCTGCAGAAAGGAAATAAATGAAGAGAATAAAGGCTAATCATCAGGTCCGAAAATTTGACCATTGTGCTCTATTTATAAAGCACTAGTGGTTGCTAATAAAGGGTCACACCTTTTCATCATCACCGAAGCAATCTGGACCGTTGGATCAGAAACCGTTAAGATTAACGGTACAGATCCGGACTGGTAACTAACCAGCTCCCAACAGTTGGGTCTGTCCAACTTAGAACCACCCAGCTGCCCAACAGGTGCAACTGTTCGGGTATAACCCGAGTGTAACTACCCAGTTGCCAACGGTCGGATCCGACCTGGTCCGTTGAACCGGCGGCCTAGTTTTCGTCACGAAAACTTAAAGGTGTCTAATTGCGTCTTGCGATGATGCGAACGTGCAAAGTGCGCCTCACAGCCCACTACCACGCTCGCGCGCGTGCGTGCGTGCGATTGTTCCTCGTATCGCACCATACTCGGTGCACATGCACACACCTTAGCATACCACATAAGTAATAAAGTAAGTGGAGTTTTTTATTATATACCCACTTACCTTTTCAATTCCCTTCTATGTGGGATTCCTTCCTTTTTTACCTCTTCACATTCCTTTCATCATCTTGACAAAGAAAATGAACCAAACTTGACACTATATTTTGAAAAACACTAACAAAGAGTAGTAGGTGCAAACAAAATTGCAGCAATTGCGAATATCTCGGTAATTGGCGCAAACGAATCCTAAAGAATATGAGAGAAAGTAGATCAGCATTATGGTGGATCAAAGTTCTAGAAAGGAAGGAAAATTGGCCGCGAAAGCGGCGTAAGGCGTCTGCCAAATTTACAAAAGAAAAATGACTCTCAAAACATGATCTTGTCGTACTCTGATACGATGATAAATGTTGCTAATGTTAAAGTTGTATTCAATAGCTTAAAGTTGTATAAAAAGGTGAAGCCTTCGCTTAAAATTGCGACACATCGGATTTTAGAAGCTCTCTAATTACGCCACATCAGATTTTTGGAACTCATTGTTGCTTGCCACATAGGATTCAACTTTCATTCCTAGAGTCTCCTTCTCAGAGAAAACTCCTTCACTCTAGCAAACAGAGTACTATATACACTGCAAAACCCAGAAAAAACAGAACTCTTGAGCTCCCTGCTTAGAGTCCTGCTCTTCCTCAAATTGCCGTCAATCTGCTCTTTTCCCGAATGGAACATGTGTACAGCCTGATCAAGGTATGTTGCGGTAGGGTTATTGAAACTAATGTGACATATGTTCTTTGTTTTTTATAATCTGGGTTGTAATGCCATATTTGGTGCCTCTAGGTACTCATTGTTGATGCGAATATTTGGTGTTATATATTTGGAGAAGCAACCTAGACCAGAGATCCAATTGCTTTTGAGATCCAATTTATCTTCCTCCGCCCAACCTGTTTCGTTTGCTCTTCTAAATCACATATAATGCTGCCTCCTACTTGCAATCAAGCAGAATAAGGCTCCAGGTAAGTCACTTTTTTGGGTGCTTCAATAGAGTCATTTGTAACTTCTTTTCAAAATTTTGAATACCATGGAGTTTTGGTTGTATCATGCTATTTACACTTTAGATGAGAAAAAAGGGAAAAAGAACTTACTTTCTTAAGCTCACGGAGAAACAATTTCAATGATGTCAGTTGGTGAATTACTAACTTTTTTTGGCCATGTATATATTAAGTAACGCATGTTGGTTAAAATGATGATATTTTCCCTCATAAGGGCAAAGTAGTAAGTTTATATATTATTAAAAATATACATAATTATGCAAGTACAATATAGAAGTATATAAGCATATGTATCGGTAATGCGAATGCAGTAAATCAACCTCATAATTATTATCGTAACTGTAAATATAAATCTCTTGAGACTTGACACTACAACAAAACTACTCTATGGTGACAAAAGAACCTATGGTATACAAGGAACCGTAGGTACAAGTCCACTTAGACCTACGGTTAATATTGAACCGTGGCCGATGGTGCTGCTTGAAATTGGAACGCAATTGCAACGGAGCTTACCGTGGGAATTGGGTGGAAAATCAGGAACAACCGCACATTGTTGGTGATTGCATCTCGCAAATGCAAAACCCACGGCTGATTACCGTCGGGATAAGGGTCGACGATCAGGTGGGAGAATTTCGAGGGCAAATTTTTGGCAATTGGAATTGCACAAAACCTATCTCGAATGAGATTCTGCTGGCAATTGGAATTTCGGTGAAGATCGACTTCTAGGTATGACTTTCTTCTCGCTTTTTTTTGGTCGATCACTCACACCATACTGACGATCTTCTTTTCTCGATCACTCACATCATTCTGTACATTCTTCTACTTTGAATTTTGCGCAACACAATGTATGGTGAAACAATTATACCATTTCTTTTTATTTGGGTTTACAGCATACACGATTTTGATGCTAGGTTGAACCCTAGATTCAATTATTTGGTAAAAAAGCTAATTGATGGTTTGGAATAATTAGAATATGAGTCAATTACAAAGTTTTGTGTCTAAAATCCAAGCTTTTTCACATTTGCATCAATAGAGTCTAGCTAAGAGTTTTCAGAAAAGTCTTGTTAAAGTCTAGATTGTCTTATTAGCTGGTTAAAACTCCGGGTTATGTAATTATGGAGTCATTGCTATGATGGGAGATCACTTCAAGAAAATAAAGTTTTGGTTGCACTATAATAAGTACCGGATACTGAGCTTGAAATTTTTTGGCACAATGAGGTGTATTTGGGGTCCTTGAATCTCTATTGTCTCATTTTTCTGCCCGGTTCGTCGGTTCGATGTTATCATAACGCACCTTGTGTAATGTGGTTCATACTTCACACAAGATGGAGCATATATTGCTACATCTTTATTTGCCTTCATTTGGTTTTCTTGTCTGATTGGCTCTATGAGTAGTATGTGTGTAGCTCTGGAGTGGCTCCATTATCTTGCTTCGTAAGTATCATTCTTCATATTCCCATGAGTGGCTTCATTTTCATGTTCCTGAAGTAGTATTTGTCATAACCTCACAAGTAGCTCCATTATCACGCTTCATGAGTAGCACTTAGATAGCCTAGAGAGTGATTTTTATCATTTTCTGCCATTAGATAAGATTTTCATCATTCAATTACTTCCAGTATGCATTATACCTTCAGTAGTGATGCAAAGAGACAATGGAGTGACATATCTACTTGCAGTTTTTTCCCCTAACTTTTCGCCTCATACGACATATAGTATGGTTCTGCCGCCATCAACTGTTTTCTTATTATTATTCTATTCTTTTAGTTTATGTTGGTATATTTATTGGGTGCTTTTAGGCACTAATCCAATCAACTGCTTGACTATTGACTAATCTTGGGATACGAGAAAGAAAGGAAGGTCATTTCTTTTAGTGGGGTGAGGGAGTTAGATATAGAATGTGGAGGAAGATCCTTTTTCTTGGAGAACCATGAACACTGGCCATGCAAAAGTTCTAGTGTTTCAAGTTATGGTATGAATCGAAAATGGTTATAAATATTGCCATATGAGCTCCAGGATTACTATCGAGATAGTTGGCGCATAATTGTGGTCAAGAAGGTCCATCACGGTTTTTTCGTGTGAAAATAATGACCGGGAGTAGGCAGCAGCATCTTTCTCTTGTGCTTTAGAGACGAGTTCCAGATGCATACCACTATGTGACACTGCTGACATGAACCCACATCATTATATCTCTTTTACCAAGTTGTGTAACAGTATAGCTTAAAAACAATTTAAAATGAGGCTGCTTTTAGTAGTGAGCCCTTGATAGCATCTTACTAGGCATCGAACGATCTCAGCCGGCAATCACCATCTGAATAGGTTCAGAGTTGCTTCGGTAGTTAAAATTGGTGCCCTCAGTTGTGTGGCAAAATAGTCTAGCTAAGAGTTTTCAGAAAAGTCTAGATTGTCTTATTAGCTGGTTAAAACTCCAGGTTATGTAATTATGGAGTCATTGATGTGATGGGTTTCATGAATTTTTTTTTATGTGATTGCAGTATTTCATGACTGTGTGAACTTGGAATATGAAGTTAGTGTGTATCATCATATTTCAAAGGCATTTATCCGCAATAAAGAGTGTTGCACCTATCATACATTTTAACAAGGTATGATAGGTCATATGAGTACCAATAATAATATGGATTGTGTCTGCACAATAAAGGCTAAGGAAGAAGAGCACCATAAGTGATGTCTACTTGAATTCCATAAGGCATGATTAGATTTTTTTCTTGTTGGAAGCCAAAAGTGTATTAGTATGAGGTGTCTCATCAAAGCTCCAGTGATTTTAGTCATAATCACTTTTTACCCTAACAATTATATCCATTCATTTTTGGCTCTGTTGCTGATTTACATTGCGTATATGTATTATTATGTATGTATCTTTTTTTTTTAGTTATGAGCTATTCGACTTGCAAAAGGTGATGCTATGCGGGTGTTTGTGCGTGTGTAGAGGTGAAAATGGAAGGGGAAGGGAGACTGTCGTAGGGAAGTACTGTGTGGGTGTCTTCGTGGTGTTTTGTGTGTATGAAATGGGTTAAAAGGAAGGGGGAAAACAGCAGCAATGAGGGGCTACAGCTGCTGTGTTAGTGTGTGTGTGCTTGGGCATATAAAGTGTGTTGTGTGTGTAAGGGGAAAGGGGGGAACTTGCTCTGTACTGTGTGGGTGTTTGGGTGATTGTATGTATAATGCGGGGTGTTGATGGGTGAAGGGAAGTTTCTGTGCGGCAGCAGGTGCGTGGTGTTTTGTGTGTGAGATGTGAGGGTGGAATGGTGATGTGGGTGTGAGAAAGGGCTCCCTAGTGGCAGCGAGAGTGCGTGAATTTCTTGGAGCTTTATGCTAATACGTATCTTGTAGTTCATCTGGTTTGAGCTAGGCCATAGTAACTAGTACTCAACACCAAAATTAAGTGTTTAGACTTGAACCTAAGAAGATACGGTGATAGGACTTTTCTGAGCTATTATATTGTTGTATTTAGGTTTTCTTGACAGATAAATTTAGTTAGTGTAATGTTCATATTGCCGGTGTTAGCCAATGTTTTGAAATGCGTAATTGCAGGCATACACCACTGTTAACAAATGTTGAAGCTTGAGTTTTAGATATCATGAGAGATGTTATGCTTATGAATCGAGAACACCATTTCTTCTGTATAGTTTCTTTGAAGGACACATAATAGGCATGAAAAACAAACCATGATTGTATATCCCTATATTTGTCCATGCCATGTTCCAATTGTATGACGTGATCACAGCACATTCAGTTTCTTTCAGTATTGGCAGCCTTGCATGAATGAGGACTCTTTGATTTGAGAAGAGGGCTCTCTAAGGACTAACCAGTTGCATACAACTGCATCCCTCCTCTGTTTTCCATCAAGAAAACCAATTCTTCTGTATAGTTTCTTTCAAGGACACATAATATGCAGGAAAAACAAACCCTGATTGTATATCCCTATATTTTTCCATGCCATGTTCCAATTGTATGACATGATCACAGCACATTCGGTTTCTTTCAGTATTGGCCACATTGCATGAATGGTTTCGCTATGATTTGAGAAGAGGGCTCTCTAAGGAGTAACCAGTTGCATACAACTGGAGTCAGTTATAACCTTACGAGATCCAAGAGACCTCGTATCTCATAGAGTCTAGTAGGATTTTCAGAAAAGTATTATTCGACTCTAGGTTTTTCCGGAAAAGTCTTCTTAGCTGAAATTAGATCAACATTCTGGGGCAATGTTGGCCATTTTGATTGGTGTTACGTTACAACTCCTACAATAGCTTAGGTTGTGCTTAGGCTTTGAAAATTTTTAATCAGCTTTCTAGCTTATTAGCTTAATGGCTCTGAAAGGTTGATGCTTACGTCTTCACACACACACACAAACACACACATTCACTCTCATTGTACGATCATTTGTTTAGTTACACACTGTGGTGTGCTTTAAGTTTGCCCGAATCACACACACTGCTTAATTTGCTGAATTCTCACACACGTGGAGAGAGTTCAATTTGCTAGAATCTTACCCACAGAAATACAAACACACAGAGAGTTCAGTTTGCTGAAATCACACACACATGCACCCACACGCACATAGTTGATTCTACTGAAATCTTAGACACACATTGTTCAATTTGCTGAAACCTCTCTTTCACACAGATATATAGCTCAATTTTATGAAAATTTCATGCAAAACAATGCTGAAATCACAGACACATACTCTGCTATTGGCTGAATCTGCACTTACACAGCTCAATTTGTTGAAATCACACACCCAAACACACACATACACAGCTTAATTTGCTAAAATCGGCTGAAGCTTGGGGTAGATTGATGGTTTGAGCTATTTTTCTGTCTCTCGATATGTATGTATGATTGGTTGGTGGCTGTGTTGATCGATCTCCACATATCATGAGTGACATTGATACCATATAAAGTTTTTGAGTTTGTAAATAGGCCCTTGAAATGAGCTGCTGTAGTACATATGGCTATCGTCTGGCGAGAAATTTTCTATCCTATGTGGTAGTTAATTTTCTTTTTGTCTTTCTCTAAGAAATGTTAGTTTTAAGAAGCATCCCTCACAAAATATCAAACTTTTTTCCTTCATAGATAGAGATTGTTCATCTTTAGATTGAAGTTTGAAAAAGTTTGGATGTTTTCTCTAATTTTTATTTATTTATGATGTTTCATCTAATGGGATGTTTGTTTTATTTACGCTTATAATTTGCGGACGCTTTTGGTTTTCTTCTCTTCACCTTTCCTCCTTTTGCTGAGTACACTTAATTAAGGGTGCATGCTTGTTATGATGCTTGCATAAGGCGTTGGTTCCTTTGTTGCAGGGCTTTGCTTGGTTGGGGAAAATACATTAGTGTGTTTAGAATTCGTTGAAAGTGGGGCTTCAAAACATTTAAGCTCAATTGAAGGTACTTTTAATTCACTTACTATTTTTTACATGTACATGAATATCAATTAGAAAATGGATTTTTATGTTTGATGCCTCTTTCAGTTGGAAATCTGATTTTTGATATTTGATGCCAATTGCCTATAGGCTTACGTTCTTTTGTTTGATGCCACTTTCAGTTAGAAATCTGATTTTATGTGCATACTGTAATGTTCTTGCTTTGCATGTCAAATATAAGTTTACACATAAACGTTCCTCATTACATAAGCCGAAATTGTGTTTTGATCTTGTTTTGTTATTATAGAAAGTGGAGAAACTTCTCTAAATATAGAATGAACTGAATTTTTGTGGTTAAATCGTTCAATTAAATTGGATTCCATGGTCCAATGAATTGAAATCCTCACATAAGCCAGTAGTGTGGCTTGAGCAGTTAAAATTTTGTGACCAATAAACTGAAATCCTCACATAAGTCAATAGTGTGGCTTGAACTCGTAAATTGGATTATGTGGCCAATTAAACACTTGTCACCAAAAGTTCATCTCATAAAGTTTAATGATGTTGTCTCAAGACCCCAAGACAGATTGATAAGTCATTTTACTACTAATAGAGCGTATATGAGAGTTCTGCTGGGCTACACCATGCTTCTTTTTAAAAATATATTCGATGTATCAAAGTGACTCCCTAATCAAATCATTTAATCTGAAATGCTGTAATAATCAAAGTCTAGTTACCTTGTGTGGTAGGTGAGTTTGGTATATCTATTACCTTGTACAAGTAACTTATGTTTTCCTTTATTCACATAGATAATGATTAAGCTTCAACTAATTTATTACTTACATGAAGGAACCTAATATGGACAAGGACTGGCTTAACTTGCCAAGGGCCTCACAAGCTTATCATCAAGGTGTTAATAGATTTCTTGATTTCACATTCCATAACGTGGGTACTTCTTCTAGAGAGATTTTGTGTCCTTGTACGAGGTGTGTAAATGGTTTATTCTAGAAACGGGAGACAGTCGAAGAACATTTAGTTGTGAGAGGATTTGCAAATCACTATAGAATATGGACAGATCATGGTGAGGTTAATCACGGCGAGGTTCAAGGTGAAGGTAACACGCCTTTGAATGATGTTGACAACAGGGATCCTGTACACGAAGTTGAAGTCGATAGAATGCCTGAACTAGTTAATGACGTTCTTAGAAATCGACTTCAAGACGATCCTTGCACCAAGGCTGCAAAATTTGAGAAGTACATGAATGAAGCGAACCAAGAATTGTATCCAGGATGCAAGTCAGAAACTAAGTTGTCTTTCATTGTTTGGCTTTTTAATTTGAAGTGTACTAGTAAGTGGAGTGACTAGTCATTTGACAAGTTGATAGACAAATTAAGAGTGATAATTCCTACCGGAGAGCAACTGCCAGCCAACTATTATGAAACAAGAAAATTGATCGGAGACTTGGGGTTTAGTTATGAAAAGATTGATGTGTGCCCAAACGATTGCATGTTATATTGGAAGGAGAACAACAAGAAGAGATCTTGTTCAATTTGTAAGGAACCAAGGTGGAAGACGGTACAAGGCAAGCCAGATGACACGAGTGTAGTTCAAACCTCTAAGTCAAAACGTCATAAAGTTTCCATTAAACAGTTGCGGCACTTTTCATTAACTCAAGATTTATAAAGAATGTACATGTCGCCCGAAACAGCAATTGATATGGTATGGCATGATAGAAACCGACGAAAAGATGGGGTAAATCACCATCCTGCTGACTCTTTGGCTTGGAAACACTTCGATGAAATGCACCCATTATTCGCTTCTGACCCTCGCAACATTAGGCTTGGTTTGTCAACTGACGGTATGGATCCTTTCACCCATGGCTCGAATCATAGTATATGGCCGGTGACTATGGTTGTTTACAACTTACCCCCGTCAATGTGTATGAAGCAGTGTAATATGATTATACCATTGTTGATACCTGGACCGACTTCCCCGGGGAATGATATTGATGTTTATTTAAGACCATTGATTGAGGAGCTTAAGGCCTTGTTTGCTGGGGTTGAAACATATGATGCTGCTACCAAGAGTACGTTCACAATGCGTGCAGCAGTTTTATGGACCATAGTGACTTTCCGGCATTGGTCATGATTTTTGGATGGAGCGCCAAAGGTAAGTTAGCATATCCAGCTTGTCTAGGAAGTACGTGCTCGGAACGAATACGTGGTAAGCAATGTTACAATGCACATCATTCTTTTCTAGAGTTGGATCATAAATTTAGACTCGATAAACGAAGTTTCGATGGAGAATGTGACTTCAGGGAAGCTCATGTCGTACCTTCTGGTTTTGATGTAACTGAAATGATAAAAGACATTGATGTCACTTTTGGGAAGAAAACTAAACACACTGTCCCCAAAGCTGCCACGCATAATTGGAGGAAAAAAAGTATTTTCTTTGAATTGTCATATTGGAAGACCCTTCTCCATCGCCACAATTTAGACGTAATGCATATTGAGAAAAAAATTTATGATAGCCTCATGGGAACATTATTAGGTCTGAAGGGGAAGACAAAGGATAATCTCAAATCTCGACTTGACTTGCAAGATAGGAATATTAGGGCAGAATTACATCCTAGACCAATTGGCACGTCGGGGGATCGATACGAATTGCGTGATGCATGCTTTACCATGTCAAAGGATGAGAAAACCAAGGTTCTTGAAGTGTTGAAGAATGTTAAGGTTCCGGATGGTTATTCGACAAATATATCTAGATGCGTCAATGTCAAAGAGCGTAGGATCTCAGGGTTGAAAAGCCATGATTGTCACATATTGATGCAACAACTACTTCCACTAGCAATAGAGGGTCACTTACGCCGCATGTATGCTCTGCTATTATTGATTTGTGCCATTACTTTAGAGATCTGTGCTTGAAAAACTCCTGAGTAGAAGACTTTGAGCGGCTGAACAAGAAGATTGCAGAAATTATGTGTCGTCTTGAGATTCCTCCATCTTTTTTTGATATAATGGTGCATTTACCGATTCACGTAGCTGAAGGAGCTAGGCTTGTTGGTCCAGTGAAATATCGTTGGATGTTCCCTTTTGAAAGGTTTGGATTTTACGTTATATATGATTATTTTACTAGTGTTTCTTTTATACAGTTGCAGATATTTGTGGGGTAATATGTTTTGATGCGATATATATAGGTATATGTACAAGATTAAAGGGTACATTAGATGTAGAAGTCATCCTGAAGGGTCAATCGCAGAAGGCTATATTGCAGAGCAGTGCCTTATATTTTGCTCAAGATACTTAAGAGATGTTGATGATTCTTGGAACCGAGTCGGAAGAAACAACGATGGATACATTGTACAAAGGGCAAGCTTATCTGTATTTGAACAAAGAGGTCGCTTTCTAGGGACTCCTTTGCATATTCCAATTGATTGTAAGGATAAAGAGATGGCTCATCAGTATGTGTTATCCAACTGTGATGAGGTTGAGAAGTACATCAAGTAAGAATGGGGTCATACGTGTTGTTTAATTATGTCTCATAACGATCTACTCTATATCATTGCCCTTTGTTGATGGGTGCATGTTGCAGGATTTGGAGAGACACCAGTGAACTAAGGATGAGAAAGCGTAAAAGAATGATGCAGTGGGATGTTGATACAGTGCAAAAGAAAGAGTTTCCGTTGTGGTTTAGTGATTACGTGAGGATTTCGTATATCTAATTCATATCACACAGATATATATATATACCCATATGCAAACATATATGTATCATAATGTGATTTCCTAAGCCTAATATCTTTGTAATCGCAGATTAAATCCGCAGTAGATGGGGCCTCCAAAGAACTTAAAGCCCTGGCACGGGGTCCAAATGATATATGCAAGACAAGGAAGAGCTACTTAGTTAATGGGTACCGATTTCATACGGAAAGCCTTGAGATGCAACGTAAAATTCAAAACAGCGGCATTTTTGTGACTGCAATGACCCGTGGATATTCCTCGTCCAAAGACACGGATCCAGTGGATCAACTTTTGGAATACTTTGGTGTTCTTGAAAGCATATTAGAGTTAGATTACTATGGGGTTGGCAAGGTGGTATTGTTTAAGTGCAAATGGTACGACGTTAAATCATGTGATAGAGGGATTAAGATTGATCGCTACGGGTACACGCTTGCGAACAAGACAAGGTTTGCCATTCAGACAAAGCCGTTTGTATTCCCCTTCAGGTAGAATAAGTGTTTTACGTTGATGATGAAAGGGATAATGGTTGGCGTGTTGTAGTACGAACAAAGCCCCAAGACTTGTGTGAGAATGCTAAAGCAGAGCCTGAAATTGATAATGATTTGCCCCTTATGAACTCAAGTCCATTGTCACAACCTGTAGAGGTAGATATAGACAACATTACTTGGCTTAGAAATGACGTAGAAGGAGAGTTAGTTGACACAAGGGATGTGCCAAACAGACAGAGGAGAGGGCAGTCCAGTCACCCAAGTAGCAGGAGAATAATTGGTGCTTTTCTTAATGACAAGGAAGAAGAAAATATCAATTCTAAGGAAGATGTTGAAAATGATGGTGATTTTGATGATGAAGATCAAGATCAAGATCAAGATCAAGATCTAGATGAATATCAAGATCAAGATGAAGATGAATAGGAGGATTATAAATGTACATATAAGTGATCGAGTGTTTCTTAAATGCATGTGTTTCTGATTAAGACTCATTTGCATTATGTTTTTGCATGCTTATTTGAATCAATGTCACGATTGTTGAAAAAAGGCGTTCCTTTTTGTAACAATGAAGCATACTGCCAAAGGGTTTCTTTTCTTTTATGCTCATGTAAATTTTGCCAAATGAGTTAATTTTATTTGATGTCTCATGTTAATATATGAGACGCGCATGCATTGTATATGCATAATGCGACCTTTTCAGTTGGTACTTGAGTTAATGCTTGCCCTACACGCAGAGACTCTTTTCACATGGCTGGACGGTGACGATGACAGTTACATGCTGAGGCTGATACACCACAGGCTGAAGACCAAGATTCACTCACTGATGGTTCGTCGACGGAGGCCTATGATTCACAAGTCGAGGGTTCAGCGACACATGAAGAGGGTTCAAGCACATGTTTTAATGTTACTTCTTATATATGTAATGATTCATGAATGTTCTAGATTTTCTTACTCCTCATTCACCATTAATATTTCAGGAACTCTGGCAGATATTTTAGGGGTTTTTTCAATCAACACATGAGTTGTTAAGTCCATTACATATATATACTTGTCAATTTCAGTTTATTGACGCTGTTAAACTGTGGACATGTGGTTTTCATATATAGATTGCAATTTTTGCTTTGCGGAGACTACATGAAATTTATTTTTTGTTCTCGATCTTTATGTTTTTCGTGAGAGTGGGTTGTTACAATCTGTCTTCTATCTTGAAGGATATAGAATCTTTTGGGTGGGAACTTGTCGGTTTAGCTCCACGCTAGTGTGACCCCCCTGCACTTCTTAAGTTTTGGGTTAGAGAGATAGACGTGACCATTGCTAATGCTTGCATCTTTGTCTGACACGTCTCATAAGGGCAGCATTATTAGTAAATGACCAAGTGAACACAAACTCTTTCTGCTTAAAGTTAGGTCCTCTGACGAGTATGCAGCTGTGACTAGTCTTAACCTTTTAGAGAGGTTGGAGTTAAATACATTATTAGCAAGTTTTGGATAGAGGGCAGAGGACACTAATTAGTACTTGCACAGTAGTTAGAATCATCAGCTCGATGAACTTGTCCGTACAGTCTATCAGGGCCTCCCAAGAGCTCGTTCAACTGCTTGTGGTGTGCTTGAAGGGTCAAGAAAATCAGAGGTCGATTGATGTTTGAGTCCTTGCTTTCTGTGGTTTTCCTTGTTCACAACATACAGTAAGAGACAAGAAAGAGGTTAATCACTAAACTGGTACTTGAGCTGTAGCAGAGCATATATTGTGACCTTCATGTGTGCAATGAAGGTCACCACTCACCAGGTAATTACAGTGTACAGACATTACTTGGATGTTCTGTTGACTGCGAGAATGAAAGGGAATTTTATTACAGCTGAAGATACCTCTAGCAAGGTAACAGGATTGCCATTATTTGCACGAACGCAGGCAATTCCAGATTCAGGATGGAGGCCTCGTGGTGTTTTGGTTGCACACCTCCAGGAGCATGGTTATGCTGTTAATGACATTGCAATTTCAACGGACCATTATTTTTTTATAAGTGCATCTGAAGATTGTACGGTTAAGGTGTGGGATTCTAGGAAATTGGAGAAGGATATCTCCTTTAGGTCTAGGCTAACTTGTTCTCTGGAGGGAAGCTGAGCAATGTCTGTTGCAATGCTCCAGGGATCTGCTCAAGTCATTGTTGGAGCTTCTGATGGTATGATACACATGTTCTCAGTTGATTACATTTCCAGAGGACTTGGCAATGTTGTCGAGATGTATTCAGGGATTGCTGATGTAAATAAAACTTCTGTTGGTGAAGGTGCCATTCTAAGCCTCTTGAACTACTCTGCAGATCGTGGTGCCAGTCAAATGATTTTGTACAGCACCCAAAAATGTGGGATCCATCTTTGGGATACGAGAAGACGTTCTAATGCATGGAATTCAAAAGTTGATCCTAAGGAGGGCTACGTTACTTCTCTTCTGATTGGCCCTTGTGGAAATTGGTTTGTTACAGGGTCTTCAAGGGGTGTACTTAATCTCTGGGATCTTAGGTTTTGTATACCTGTCAACTCATGGCAGTTTTCTCCTGCAAGCCCTGTGGAAAAAATGTGTCCTTTTGTAGCTCCTCCAAGTACCTCATTGTCCGCTACAACAAGGCCCCTCGTATATGTTGTCGCTGGTTGTAATGAAGTTTCTCTATGGAATGCAGAAAATGGGAGCTGTCACTAGGTATAGTATTGCAGTAAGATTTCATGCCAGTGGCCTTAGATAAGATAAGTTTGTACATTTACAAAATTAATTAGATGACAAAGTAGGTCGATGATGATCTATACATGCAGAAAAGAATCTACCCAAAAGAGAATAAACATCCAAGTTTTGCACATTTGAGAGAACTTTGCTACATGGCAATAGAACATGTAGTGTCGGAAAGTAGACTTCAATTAGAATAATAAAGAGCGACATGGGTTCATTTAGCATTTCTTTACAAAGTTGTTAACCTGGAGAGATTCAAAAAATCAGAATCGAATAATACATCATATCAGAGTAAGTAAAAATACTCCGTCTTAGAAGTCGCCGGTAGCAAATTGCATAGTTGTGTTCTTAGTCTTACATTTTCTTTCATCTCACGTATACAAGTGCACTAGGCTTCACACATCACACACACGAAATACACACAGTAACAGAGCGACTCAGACACCCTCACACATGACTGCCCAGCAGCCTACACACACGCATGACACACACATAACAGCACACACATCAGTACACACTTTCACATATGGCTGCCGAGCAGCCTACGCATCACACATTCGCGCACATCAATACACTCAGCACCACGCGTGCCCGCACACACTACCCATCTACAATCTGCCACTTTCAACATACTCCTCTAAATAGTCCATGCACCACTCAATCACAGACACCTCCACTAATCAATAAATTCAATGTTATATAAAGAACGAGAGACTTAACGGCATGGACATGAGATCATATCCGGTGTCTGTGCGCTCTCTCAAACCAGCGAAGGCACATTGACACTTAAGGTCACTTTACACTTCACTCCCGCATGGTCCTTATTCACTTCTTTAACATTTTGCACAGCTGAGCTTTCGGTGCTTAATTGTGCTGATATAATCTGGTAACTTGTGTCTTTATGTTCACTTATACTTCAATGTCCAGATTTATTTGACCAGAAATAGTTATTGGGTTTTTTGGTTTGGTTCTTGAAGTTGAGTTATGGCTGAATTCAATGTACTCTTGCAACTTGTGCTTCTGGATTCATTATCTGGTTGTTTATATGGTATTCAATGCTTAGAATTAAGGGTCTTTTAGTTAGGAGTAGCTGGGGCATATATAACTAGAAAGAGACCAATTTGTGGTAGAAAAATGAGCTTAATGGCGTGGGTGTTACCGCTGGGTTGATGTTAAATTGCTTGCATCAAGCGAAAGATATTAATTACATATCATTTCAGTTCGATACCAAGTTTCCTGCTCAATCGAGGTTCAGTTGGGCCACAATGGATGAAAAAATGTTTTCTTTTTAGGGTAAGTGCAGTTTACTTTCTAACCATTTGTTGCATGAAATCTCAAATAAATTAGCCATTCAAAGAAATCTTGCTTTGTGTTTAAGTAAATTACATTTTTTCAGCGCAAAAGAAGGCTAAAGGACGACCCACTATGTGCGCAAATGTGTGGGCAAGAGAAACTCAAAAGTATGTGGGGTACAACAATGTAGGCCAGATGTATACTGGTGATGTGAAAGAGATGACTGCATGGCTTGGAACCTTAGCGCGAAAGCACAATATCTTTCCGATCCACAAATCTTTCTTCTCTGATTTCACTAAAGATGATCTGGAGGTTGCTTGGGATGAAATAATGGTATATTTAATCTTTGAAACACATAACTCTTCCCTATATGCTGCTTTTCTAATTGATTGTCCATCCATTTTACCCTTTAAATGGTAATCACATGCACTAACTAATGCATCAACTATGTTGCATAATCATGATGTAAAATCCATATTGGTTTTGCTCTATTTGACTCTTACATTATGCTTGTAGAAACGATACACAACAGACAACCCGATGGCAAAAAAACATATATTTGAGAGGCTTGACAACATGTGGAGAGGTTGGAAGTATGATTTAAAGCAGAAGTATTTTGTAGAGAATGATCGAGCCAAATCCCTGAGCAATATGAAAGACTTAAGGGTAGACAAAATCCAGTGGGAGACATTAGTTAACTATTGGTTAACTAGTGAAGCAAAGGTAAATGATTAGTTGTGAAAATACCCTTCAGTGATTTGATTTTGATGCCTCATCTACTAACGAGAATACAAAAAACAGAAAGAGTCAGTCCAAAACTCAAAAAACCGGAAGGGAAACTTGATAGGGCATACACTTGGCTCAAAGTCTTTCCCTAGGAAGCACCACGAACTGGTGAGAACATTTAAAATGCATAAAATATATGCCATGTATATTCTGTGAATGACATGTGCTTCTTTCTATTGTTTTTTACATGGAAGTACTTGGATGATGGAAAAAACCGTTCTCGAACTAAGATGTACGTAGTGTCGCGCACTTGCAAGGATGGGACTGTGCTAGAATCTGCAAAAGAGAAGTTGGTAAGTCCTAGTTATGTAAATGAAAGTGTGCAAGTTTCCTTGACTACATTCACTTCTCAAGTCTACTTGCAATCTGAACTTCTTTATATGTGTGGCTTTCAACCATAGTTTTTGCTACACTACTTTGCGAAATCACTACATGAATGCAGAAAGATTTGAACTCATTAAACATGTGTTGATGTTATGAAGTGGCTTGAGCAAAAGCCTTGTAACATAGACACATACAAACCAGAAATTACACAAACCAGAAATTAATGGGAGACTGTAATGAGCAATATGATAAACTATTTTTCGGTTCTTTTCCTTTCTGTTTTCGTGTGTAAAAATTAACAAAAAATGTGATTTTATCTAAGCTAGCTACTCATAGACAATGCTCAATGATGAAAACCGTTGGGTATACACAGTGGGTGATGGTGGAATGGCATCAATTCCTGAAGATAAAAGCAACCAAGCACGCAGAACCGTACATGTTGATGTCAATGACAAGGCCTGTCTGGACTTTTTCTCATCTTTCACAGAGAAGGCATGGACGAAAAAACACAGCCAAGAGGCAAAATGGCACATTGGAATGTAACAGTTACATACCTCCTTAATCACTCTTTATAGCTTTGTCCTTTAGTTGGTGCCATCAGTTCTTCTTGAGGCTTTCTTGTCTACTCAATAGCGTGAATTTTCAGAGGGTTTCTTGTCTACTGAATATAGTGATATTTTAATGTTACAATCTCACTCCCATCTGCTTCATGTATGTCTATTCTATTTGACATGTCTCTCTCCCTAAACCTCCTGCCCTCCTTACCCAGCCTCCTCCCTCCCCTCTCTACATTCGAATTATCCGCATATCAATGCATACACAAATTAAGTTAGCTGTTTGTGTGTTCATTTACATACTGATATATTTCATTTCTTTTTATGGCCATAGAAAGAAATGAATTCTGGATTTTAAAATTTTCAACCTCTAAGATTAAGGTTGCAGGCTAAAATAATTTTGTTATGTGCCTTGCCTGTAATATCTGGTAGAATATTATCATAAGCTATTATATTATGCATCTTCTTTGTGGTTGCAATTATAAAATTTCTTTGCTCCATTTATCTTGCCCGATATGTAACTCTAACCGGAAACCTTGCATAGAAAAAAGAGAAGCATTTATTACTAGGCTATTAGACTAGTCTCCTTTTGCATTTGGTTTTGTTTAATAGTATTTAGAGCCCTATTCTATGTTTGGCACCGTCTCTACTTGTAATATGTAAGGTTTAATTAAACGTTGACATGGTCTGACCATACAATCTACTTATTGTGCTGAATCGGTTGGAGTCTTAAGTCGATTGATTAGCTAAAGGATTATGCCGAGGAGTTGCTTCTTTTTAAGAAAAGATTTATGGTGTTGTACATTTATTGGAACAAAGCTGGCAATGTGCATGACATCTATATATCGTTGACGCAATTAGGCCTTTGGTTACTTGCCAAAACGTGATTTTTCTCTAGTAGGATGAGATCACGAGGAAACAATCCGAGGATGAAAGCAATATACTTACTACCGGCCGCGATGATATACTTTCACAAACTTGTGGAAAAGACGGCCATGGCAGAGTTCGTTGCAAGAGTTTGGGAGCCAACATTACAAACATCTTTGGCACAAACAAAAGGATTAGTGCCGAGTCTGCTCCAAGCATTATGGAAGAGCTCGTTATGTTGAGAGAGAGAGAGAGAGTCACTGAAGTTGATGCTATGAAGTCTCAAGTAGAAGAACTTCTCAACATGAAGTCGCAGCTAGAAGAATTTAATACCATGAAGTCTTAACTTGCAGAATTCAATAGAATAAAGTCTAATATGGAAGAGTTCAAGTCAAAGATCATCCCCTTGTTCTTATATTTGTTTGCTCTTTGCAAATATTAGCAGAATATGCATGCTCCTACTAGCTTTTGTTGATTGAATGTTGACGATACACATGTCTTGCCTGCTAATTAGGGATGATTACAATATATATCTCCTTAACTTAAAATATAACTCCAATTATTTGGTACAACCTCTCAGTCATTGATGATGCTTTGTTTCATTTCGTAGGATGGTTATGATGGCGAGGAGCAAGATGCAAGCCCTACGAATGAGGACTAGTTCCCATGAGTTGCTCGTGGTTCGCAACTAATGTGGGTGGATGTATATAGTACTAGCTTGGACAGGATTATGACATGGAGATAGCTTTTGAAATCAAGTGTTAGGACATGATTATGATATGGAGATAGCTTTTGAAATCAAGTGTTAGGACATGATTATGATATGGAGATAGCTTTTGAAATTAAGTATTGAGATTGACGCTTTTGTATGGAATTTGGTGCACAAATTATTGTTATATAACATTGCACTATTTATGCAATTGAAAACATCTTTATAATCGTTAAGTTGCAGAACATGTTTATGATATTTCAATTGTATTTGAATGTTATTGTGATAAAACAAGATCCAACATTCGATTAAAAGAAAAAAAAAGAGCACATGTACCTACGGTATAAACCGTAGGTAAAGGTTTGTGTTCTATTTTCTGGGCATTAATCCCTACGGTGTAAACCGTAGGGAAAGGCTTAAAAAAGGGCCATGGTTTAACCTTAGCCTACGGAATGTACCGTAGGTATAGCTTAAGGTACTTATAGGGTAAGCATATCCCTACGGTATTGCCCGTAGGCATAGCATTCAAAAATAAAACTTATTCCTACGGTTATACCGTAGGCTAATCCTCCAAAAACCGTCGCTATAAGTGGGTTAATACGAATTCGGCATAGGTATATAGGCTACGGAATAACCGTAGGGATAACATTCAACCCCGTAGGCATAGATCTAGGACATCGCCATTTCCGCCTACAGAATAGTACAGTAGGCATAGAATATGCCTACGGTCCTCGGCACCTATGCCTACGGTACTATACCGTAGGCATAACTGGTTTTTCTTATAGTGTTGAAAATGAGCATGACCAAAATAAGTTTGTAGATAAGACGTTGTTCTTACCTTTCAAAAAAAATTTCTCACTAAATCTAAGATTCTCAGTATACATGCTTTTAGTGACAAATAGATAAGGTTGTGCATTTTTTTAAGCCAATAGTCGTAGTTGCATTCGTATAGTTGATTCCAATATTCAGTGGGCAACATACTAAGTTTTTACGGGTTTGATAAACGTGGAAGTTCATAAATGTACCATTGTGGGTTATATCAATTACTTCTTAGGATCGGAGAACAACCTAGAGCCTGAGATAGACTTTTAGGTAAGACACTATTCATCTTATTTACACACCCCATAAGACTTTAGGTAAGATGCACTTTTTGCAGCATATAATCATATAAGGGTCTTAAATAACCTCGCCACTTTACTCAAATTCTAGCTTCAGGTGATAAAAACACAATCCTAGCATGATAAAGCCTCTTAGTGATAACATGCAATTGAATATATAATAGAGCAACTATATTGATCTTTCAATAGCATGACTAGGAGGTTTGTCCTTTAGATTTGATCAGTGGCCGAGTTTACTGATATGAAAAATAGGTTTGCAAATTATTAATGTGTAAACTAACCTTCAAAATCTAGATGAGGTTTTTATCATAAAATGTACCTGATTTTAGTTTGAACCAACTTTGTCAATTGTGTTATTTTATTCCATTGTGTTAATTTAATGATTTTAAGTAGTAGTGGTAAATGGTTTTTGTTGCAACTTTTAATATTATTTTTTGGGATATATTAAATAAGACTTTGAAAATCCAAGAAAAATCAAAGTCGAAGCACTTGCTCTTTTATATTGTAAGTGTAAGTTTTTAAGAAAAATGTTTTATTGATAAACGTTACAGTTAGTTTACTCTCATGCATCGACCTACTAAAGTCATGTTACACATTGTTTTGAATCAAATATTTTTGAAATTGGATCTCAAAAGAAAATTGAAAATGACTAGAATATAAGTTGCGACAAGCTTGACAATGAAATTGAAAGATAAAACAAATGAAAAGGTAAACCAGTTTATAAGAGTTATCTTACCCTTAACTTGACATTTTAAGGATAAGACAAGTTTTTTTGCTATGGTGGGTTCACCTTGGTGACCAATGGCAGTAGTTATATAAGGTGGTGGTACTAGCAGGATATTGTATCTTACCCTTAAATTGACATTTTAAGGATAAGACAAGTTTTTTCGCTATGGCGGGTTCACCTTGGTGAACAATGACAGTATAGTTATGTAAGGTCGTGGTACTAGGAGGATATTGATGGTAGATGTGATATATATGTAGTGTGATGGATGGTAGTTGTGACCAGAGCGATTGTGCGTGTGACACTTGTAATGTAATGGTAGTTGTTTAAGTGGTACTTGGTCGCCGGTAGTAAGTTTTGTAACAATTTTCATTCTTGGACAAAAATTGGCATTAGTGTTGGCGTGTAGTGCTATAGTTGTGGTGGTAGTACCTGCACCAAAAACACGGTGGAGTTATGGTATATGTGATCGTTCTCACAATCATACTTACATCAAATTGCACGGCACTATACTGAAAAGAATTACAATCACAACGAACTACCCCAAGTGTTTCCTTTGTACAACTTTAGCTCCGTCACTACCTAAACTCCTTGATTTGGTGTTGTGCAATCTCTCTCGTATATTCTTAACTATGAACAAGTCCCACATATCTCCTATATCAGTTTCGCGCTCCTCAGTCAAGAGAAGTCGGCCCTTTTTGGTATAGCTTTGGCTAAGTATAACATGAACAACACAAACTGGGACTTCAGGTTTATGTAACTATGAGTATCAATCCGTTGCTATTAAAAATATGCTCCGCGCAAATTCCGGAACCCGAGCCTGGACCGCTGACCTGCAAGACAGAAAACGAGTGACCACCGGGTGGGGTTCCCGGCGGAGAACTCTCCGATGCTTAAGTCAGAGCGCAGCTACAGAATAGTAACTCTGAAAAAGCATGAATTGTGTAGTTGTCCTCATACCTGGGGGGTAGACCCCTTTATATAACTGTAGGAGAAGAGTCCTAGTAGGACTGAGCCGTGAGCCAGATGTGTTAGGATCGTGTTAAGATCCTCGAGGATCACGTCACAATCTCTAAGGACTCTTTTAGAATCATGATCATAAATCTCCCAGTTTGACTGGGATTCTCCGGGTGTCCCTTAATTCTTGGGAGTTATATTTGAGTTATATCATAAGTCCCCCACTTCCTTAGCCAAAATGTTCGGCTGAGGAAGTTTATACCTCGTATCTTAAGACACGCGTCAGACACGGGTAATAATAGTTATCTCCTCCATGTACTCCGACCTAAGCGGGAGCTTTAAGCTTTGCCCAAGTAGGGCGCTAGAACCCTAGCTCTCGAGAGTTAAGGCTTCGTTTCACAAATATTTTTTTGTTTGTTTTAATTTAAAAAAAAATTAAATTAAAGAGCAGTTTAAATATTTTTTTTCACAAAAATAACTGAGTGTTTGATAACCAAGTTTTTATTTTGAGTTTTTTTTTGTGGTGGTTTGCGGTGGTAATGGTGGGGTGTAGCGGTGGTCGATGGTGGCTGGCAACTGCCGACGGTTGTCGTCGGTAGTCGTCGGAGGTGGCTGTCGACCGCCGGTGGCTGCTGGCGTTGGTGGCCGGAGGTGGCTGCCGCCAGTCACCGGCGGCAACCTCTGGCGACTGCCGGCAAGCCGACGACGGTGGTCGCCTGAGGTGGCTGCCGGTGGTGGGAGGGTGGTGGTGGTGGTCTCAAAAAAAAAAAAAAACTCATTTTTGGAGTTTTTTTTTCACTCTTCAGTTTAATTCAGTTTTAAAAATGGTTTTTTAAATTGGAGAAAGAAAAAAAATTGGTTACCAAACGTGTTTTTTTTTCCCGATTTCCAGAACTGAAAAAAAAATGAGTGTCAAACGGGGCCTAAGTCTTTAAAATTTTACCTAAATAGGCTATTTGGAATCATCTTTGGGAAGACGAATCATGCGATCTCGAGATCCTTTAGAGGTTGTGCCCCATGATATCCTCTCTCGGGAGAGGGCACAAAGCAGTGCATGCAAGTGTTGCATATGCTAAGTGTTTGAATGTCCCCTCGAGGGGTCACCTCTCTTTGGAGGGTGTTCACTTTGTGCAAGTGTGTTTTCTTTAGCTCAAGCCGACCACATCATGCTTGCATTTTACTTTGTCACGAACTCTTATCATCAACTAAGAGCTGGCAAAAAAGCATCGCACTCACGGTTGGCTGGGTTTTAAAATTGACAAATAATGGTGGGGGGATGAAGTTCCATAGTCCTTTGTCATTTCAAGGGTTAGAACTATAGCTTAACCGTTCGAATAGAACTCAAGCTCTATCCTGTCACCCTTGGGGGTGTTCGTCCCTCGAGGGACTGCCTTAGAGGGCTAGTGGAACGTAGAGTTCCAATAAGTGCCCTTCAGGGCTGATAAAGCGTGGAGCTCATGTAAATACCCTCGGGATTTTGACGGAACTTAAAGTTCTGTATGCGCCCTTAGGGGTAGATGGAGCACGGAACTCGTGTCAATACCCTCGAGGGTTTGACGGAACTTAGGATTTCTCGTCGTACGCGCCCTTGAGGGTGGATCGAGCTCGGAGCTTATGCAAATACCCTCGGGGGTTTGACGGAACTTACTTAAAGCTCTCGTCGTACACGCCCTCGGGGGCAGATGGAGCGCTAAGCTCACGAAAATACCCTCGAGGGTTTGACGGAACTTAAGAGTTTCTCGTTGTACACGCCTTTGGGGGCGGATGGAGCGTAAAGCTCATGAAAATACCCTCGAGGGTTTGACAGAACTTAGAGCTCTCGATGCACCCTTGAGGGCGAATGGAGAACGGAGCTCATGCAAATACCCTCGAGAATTTGACGAAACTTAAGAGTTCTCGCCGTACGCGCCCTTGGGGGCGGATAGAGCACCAAGCTTATGAAAATACCCTCGAGGGTTTGACGGAACTTAAGGTTCTCGTCTTACGCGCCCTCAAGGGCGGATGTAGCTCGAGCTCATGAAAGTTTGACAGAAGTTAAAGTTCTCATCGTGTGCGCCCTCGGGGGCGGATGGAGCTCGAGCTCATGAAAGTTTGACCGAACTTAAAGTTCTCGTCGTACACGCCCTTGGGGGCGGATGGAGCGCATAGTTCATGAAAGTACCCTTGAGGGTTGACGAAACTTAAAATTCTCACCTTACCCGCCTTCAGAGGCGGATGGAGCTCGAGCTCATGAAAGTTTGATAGAACTTAAAGTTCTCATCGTACACGCCCTTGGGGGTGGATGGAGTGCCAAGCTCATGGACATACCCTCGAAGGAACAAGTACTTGTTGTCGTGGCGATAAATAAGAAGGTGAGGCGCTAAATAAGAAGGCGCAGTACGGAGTCCGTCTGAGCAAGATGCCACTGATGATCAATTGGGATAGAGGACACTAAATTCGTCCAAGCAGTATATCACAGCATATTAGTGATGCTTATTAGCAAGGGCTGACGATGTGTTATGCTTCATTGATCAAGGTCATTGTGTGCCCGAATATCACAAGATAGTAATAAATGCCGAGTCGGCAAGATGCTGTAGCAGAAACCCTAGGCGTGACTTCCAGTTGTAGGGTGCTATGAATTTTTTTCCTTGCTTAAGAAGTGGTTTATACGTCACTGTTGATGCTCGCATGCATTCTTTAAACCCTTGCAAAAAATAAAAGTACATGACTGAAAAAACAGCCTCTGAAGTAATAAAGCATATAAAAATGCAACTATGTTTTTAACACATAATTAATAGCGGTGTTTTAGTCACCGCGGCCCCATTAGAGTTTTGTCGGTTNGCCGACAGGGTGCGTTGCACTGCGTGTCACATGTGCGCTTTAAAAAGTCATAGTAGTCAGGAGCTCTGACTTATGACGTTATTGTGCTAACGTAACTGCACAATACTAGACCCAGAAAAAAAAGGTGGTCTAGGTAATATAGTGGCGTATGAAAGCAGTCCTTGGAAGGCTTGCTAGCACTAAAAAATTGTAGTTGCTTTATTTTTAGGGATTAATACCCAAAAAAATGTGCACGCATTTAAATAATATGCGGCATAAGTGGAATAAATGAGACCCGATTGGGTCTTGAATTTAAATAGGCCATTTTATCGGGTTTAAAACTTAATGTTTTAAAATATACGTGGCCTAAGTCACATAAATGAGACCCTTGTGGTCTTTAAATATCAATATGAAGCTTTCATAGGCAAGAAATCTAATGCACTTAAAAGCTGGGGCATATGATGAATAAATAAGACCACATGGGTCTAAAACATAAATAATCTTTTTTATAGGGTGGAATGCAGAATTAAGAAGGAATGCACCTAGTTTCTGTTCTGCCATTCCTCTTCTCTTCCAAGAGAAGATGAGTGCAGCGCCGGCGCCGCCACCCAACACGAATACGGCGAATGGAAGATGAGGTGGTGGCCGTAAAGAAGCTCATGCGGGCTGGATCTGGAACAGAGGCGACACTAATGAACAGGATGCCATGACTTTAGATGGCTATGCGGCTGCCGCGGTCGCAGTGGAGTGGATCCGAACGGACAGGTGGCGGCCGGCCGCCTATCGCAGGTGCTTGTCCGAGATTACGGTGGTGGCACTTCTACAGGCCGATGTTGATGGCCGCAGATCTCTAGCAAGGACAGCTGGCGCAGATCTGCCTGGAGCTCCTCGTGGCGGCGGTTCATCCTCCGTTGAGCAACATATTTCCTGGTGGTCGCATGGTGGTGCGAATCCGAAGAAGATAGTAGTGGTAAGAGACAGGCCACGGAGACGGTGCAGCGTCGATGTTTTCCAGTAGGGCCTGCCGTGGTTGTGGATGGCGAGATGGGGCCGCCTAACGCCGGCGGCGGCGATTTTTTGCACAGGTTTTGTTTGTGACGCCAAGGCGCAGCGGTGATCGGTTAGGTTTTTGACCCTCTGCGATGGCGGCCTGCCGGTGGTTACGGCACTTATGCAGTTTGGGTTTGGGCGGCGTTGTAGATGCAGCTACCGTCGGTTATGGTGGTTGCACCGCTTGGCGATGACTCCGCTGCTTAGCGGTGATCTCTGCTGGTGCGGCGTTGTCTTTTGTCATGGTGACGCTGCGGAGGTTGTGGTGATAGAGATAGCGCCGACGACGCTACTGTGGCGATGTCTTTTTTCGACGACGGCAGCCCCTCGGCTGGGCTTTGTCATCAATTGTTCGTCTCCGGTCATGGTTTCTGGTGGACGGCACGATGTCAGCGGCTGCACTGATTGGCGCTGGTACCGTTTGGGCGGTGACGGCGTTGTCGTTTCTTGGACTCTTCTCTTCTTTTTTATTATTTATCCGGTTGTGCGAATAATGTCGGTGGTCGACGCGACATCGCTGATTTTTTTCTTGTGTCGCTGCTCCGGCAGCTTCGTGGAGACCGCGGTAGTTTTGTGGCAAATAATCACCGATTGTGGTGCTTGAAGAAGCATACGCGGTTGTGTGCACGAATTGCACCTTTTGGCGGCGTTGCTATGTTGCTTCTTTTCCATTTTCTGGACTTTTTTCCCGAGGTGCTGTCGGCACTTTGCCGGTTCAAAATTTTCTTCGAACAATGCGTTTGTATGTTTGTGACGATAATTCAATCTGGAAACCTACCACAGCGGCGATTCTGTCGGTGGTTCTGACACGTTGTCGCCGGTAGTTTGGGATATAACCGTTGAATTTTCTTGAGGTCAAACGGCTAGGCTAGTGGGTCCCAGATGACGACAATCTGTTGCTGCTAAAAATATGCTTCCCGTACATTCCGAAACCCGAGCCTGGACTGATAACCTGCAAGACAAAAAACGAGTGACCGCCGGGTGGGGTTCTCTGCGGAGAACTCTTCGATACTTAAGTCAGAGGCGCAACTAGAGAATAGAAACTCTGAAAAAGCATGAATTGTCTAATTGTCCTCATACCTAAGGGGTAGCCCCTTTATATAGCTGTAGGAGGAGAGTCCTAGTATGATTGGGCCGTGGCCAGATGTGTTAGGATCGCGTAAGAATTCTCAAGGATCGCGTCACAATCTCTAAGACTGTTTAGAATTCTTTGAGTTTTTATTATGCTGGACTATACGTAAAATGCTTACAAGACTTGGTAAGAGAATAGACTATAAACAATATATTACCAATACAATATTACTCAGCATATTCAATTGATGTTTGCTTTTGCAAAAAATATAGACAATTAGTGGTGTACATCGGGGGTTAAACATTTGTTCCTTTAAACCCATGGGAGGTAACTAAAAAAGAAAGAACTATTTCCGAAGACATTATCTTCGGGAGATATTTATCAGATGTACTTGGTAAATCATTCTGTAATTAACTTAACTTGTTAGCCTCAATTTGGAACCATTTCTTTTCAAAATTAAATAGCAAGAGGCTAATCGTAATGACTGGGGAGTAGGTGGCCACAAACTTCAAATGAGTTTGAAGAATAAAGGAAAATGAAAGGTAAATAAGGTTTAAGACTGATTTAACTTTATGATAATAATGGCTAGGGTTGTACTTGAGGTGGTTGTGGTTGACACTACGGCAGTAGTATAGGCAAATGCTTGTGGAGGTAAGCCGAAAGTGATGATGGTTGCGGTAGTGGCAACTGCAGATATGGTGACACTGGTAATGGTCAGTGACAGTAACGACACTTATGGTAAAGAAAATGGTAGCTCTAAAGTGTTGGGGTATTAGTGTAGTAGTGGTGGATAACTATTGTTAAGAACTTGAATTGGACAAAACGTGAACCTGATTAACTAAAAGTGGTGATTCTGATATTAGTACCTTGAGAAAACTTAGACATTTTAGAAATTATATCCTTGGATTAGGAAATTTTTTACGAAGTTGTATCTGGGACCAACATGATCCTAACAACACCATGATCCTAACAAGTCTGAACAATTTCTCGGTGGTGTTTTCAATAGGTCATGACGTCTACCTTTAATCGCTTAAACCTAAATAAAGTCACGTATTAAGGAATGGTAAAAAAAGCACATGCAATAAAGTAAGTCTCATGAAGAAAGATATAAGGTAACTATCGGACATTCATGGATTTTCTATGTTATGTTAATAAAAAGATTGGGTGACACTAATTCAAATCCTTCTTTGCCCAACCAACACACTTTTATTACTAAAATATACAATGTATCAAGCCTATCTCATTATCAATATGCAAACATTTTGTGTTGATAGATACAAAGATCGAAGAGGATAGAAAAGACTATAGAAAAAACATTTTGTTGGTGAATTCTATTGTAACATTTTTTTTTCCTGAATAGCAGTTATAGGTGATAGAATAGTAGAACCGAAAATAGGATCTGTGTGTCTTAAAGAAATATCATCAATATGATTGTTCTTATGCAAGAGAGTGGGCTGATTTGTTTGAGAAACTCATATACTTGATTGCACTATGTTGAAGTATATGTTACAATAAAACCGAATTGCATCGCGTCCCGTGCATTTGCACAGCTCCATTAGCTTGTAATGCTTGAATAGGAAAGCCAAAGCCTATGAAGATGAAACAAATTTTAAGTTTTCATGGAAGAAATCTGGGGACCTTGAAGCTCTCTGATTTATTTGCATAATACGAGACAAATAATAAGTTACCTAGCTGGCCGGAGTGGTGTCCGGTGGAGGGTCTCTGATGCCCAATTTTTTTATGTATGAGGGAGAAATACGAACATCATAGAAAAGTGGTATTAGAGTTTAGAACTAAGCCTTATCTGGACCTCATACACATTGGAGACAAAATGTTGCTCAAACTCACACTCACACTCACACTCGTAGAAAAGGGAAAGAGCCCGTTGCTGAATTTTCCTTAGAAAAACACGAAGTTGATGACGACTCAGATGATTCTTCTGAGGATTTACTCTCCGAAAAGGGGAAAAAATTGAAGACATGGGAATAAAAGATGATGAAGAAGATAATGTTCCTCTTATTCATCAAAGAAAAGCAATTAGAGAAAGGAAAAGGCAATTTGAGCACGTACCTGGTGATATCCCTTCTACCCATCCATCAGACGAACCAATATCGGTTGTTCCTCTAAGTGTTGCTCTCCCTTCTCAGACTGCTTCAACTTTTGTCACTTTTTAGCTAGGTTTGAATCTCTATGTTATTGTATCATTTTCTGATATACACTAAGAGCTTATTTCGACCTTTATTTTATCTTCACGCAGCTGATCAAGATGCTAGATCGTTTGAAAAACCTTTTGCTGAAATGGGGACTTCTGCTGATGTTGTTCTTAAACAAGCACAAGAATCTCCTCCTGCCCCGACCGATCAATCAAGAGCTCCTTCAAATCTTCCAACCAAATCAAAATCTACCAGGAAGAAAAGCATTGCTCGCAAAACTTGTTTTAGCGCAAGAACCATGTCTTTGAAGGTAAAAAAATCCTTTTGTTGGCTCTTGTATTTACTTGCTAAATTCATTATTTTACCCCCTTATTTAGGATTAAGGTGGTATTACCATCGATTTGACTCAGGCGAGTGCCAGCAAAGATGACAACTCCGATGATACTTCTTCCAATGCTTTTGCTAGCGTGGAGATTGATACGGAGATCACTAGTAATAGGGCATCTCCAGCTCTTACTCCTTCTCGATCAGCATCTTCTCCTCAACATGTTTGTAAATTTCTGACCATTGTAACCTGTTATTATATTAGTGACTCATACTTTATTGTTGTCTATTTTGCAGATTAATAAGCCTTGTGATATTCCAGATGCAGAAGATTCTGATGATCTTTCTATCGATCACCATGCTGAACACCCAGGCGATGTTTCTTTGCCTAATCTTCTACCTGTTGAAACCTGCCTTCCAACTGAAGGTTGTTTCTCTGCTGACGCAGATCTGGCTCAAGGTCCTAAACTTACACCTGCAACATCTAGTCATGTTGCAGATGTCCCTTCAATGTCTGAGTCATCAGTTCTTCCAGTTGTTTCTAGTTCTCCTTTAATCACCCAGATGATAGCAGAAGCTACAGGTATCTTGGCTGCTCGACAAACTTCTGTTCCTATTACAGCTGTTGATGACATCAACTGTAAGTTCTTGCAACTTTAGTCAGTCATTAGTGCCTTTTCATGCCCTTCGAGTATTACATCGGCTTCGCCTTCCAGTGTTGATAAGGCTGCTATTCTTAACGTTTTTTAAAGTTTGCTTAGCCATCGTCTTCCTGATATTCTGGCTAATGAAGAGGCCGTGCAGAAGATGAGCGATCTGATTGATACCCTTGCTGATAATACATTAGCTTTGAATGCTGCTCAATCGGCTCTAATTTCTACTTTAAAATTTCAAATCTCTCCGATATCAGCTTCTTGGAAACAAGGTATGGGCATTAGATCTAATGTTCATATAGTAGATCGAAATATTGATGCCCTAAACATTCAAGTCCAAGAAAAGTATCAAATTAGTTTGTAGATTTCTAGAGAGATTGATGAGATTAAAGCCGAGAAGAAAGAGTTAGAAATAAAGATGAATGTACTGAATCAGAAAGAGCAAAGTCTGATGGAACAGCAAAATAGTGCCTATCAAGAGGCTGTTGATTTAGCCGCAGCTATGGAGCCTTTAAAGAAACGAGCTAGAACACAATATCAGCTCGCTTTTGCTGACCAAATCATGACTAGGGCAGAAAGTCAGTGGGCAGAAATTCAATCTGCTTTTGATATTTGATTTAAACAGTTACTCTTGTTGCTTAACTTTGTTTTAGGACTATTATCACTTTATCAGTAATCAAACTGCTTTCCTTACATTTTACTTGCAGTTTTCTTTTATTTTGCTTTCTTAACCTTTATCAGTTTAGTGCAAACTATCTTTGTCGATTGACTCTATTCCTTCCCACATGGAAGGGATATACCTTTTTAAGTATCGACCATTTATTGGCTTAGCATGTGATTGCCCTTCCATTGATATCAACCAATATGTTCCACCTCTCAAAACTTTATGGACTACAAAAGGTCCTTCCCAATTTGGCGACCACTTACCAAATTTTGAGTCTTTTTAACCTATGGGCAATATAGTTGTCCACACTAAACTTCCTTCTTGAAATGTTTTGGGTAAGACTCTTCGATTATAAGATCTACTTACCCTTAGTTTTTGTGCATGTAATCTATCCAATGCATCCAATCGATGGTCGTCCAAATCGTCTAATTCAATTGCCATGGCCTCGTTATATTCTGCCACTGGCAAATTATTTTGCATGGCTACACGGAAAGACCTTACGGTTATCTCCATAGGCAGTACATGATCATGTGCATATGTTAAAGCATATGGAGTTATCCCAGTACTGGACCTAGGGGAAGTTTGGAATGCCCAAAGAACCTCCGATAATAGACGGTGCCAATCATTCGTGATCGGGGTGTCTTCAATGGCTCTCTCCATAATGTGTTTAATCGATTTATTTGTTGCCTCGGCTTGGTCATTCGCCTGTGCATAATAGGGAGTAGAATTTATTATCTCAAACTTGTACTCTTTGGCAAACTCACGTATTCCCCCCCCCCCCCCACAGTAAAAACGGTACCTCTATCGGCCGTGATTGTTTGAGGCAATCCGAATCGATGGATTATGTTCTCTTTGATAAAAAGTGATTACACTCTCTTGTGTAACCGCTTTCATAGGCTTAGTTTCTGTCCACTTCATAAAATAATCGGTTGCCACAATTATCAATCCATGTCTTTTGGATGAGGAAGGATGTATCTGTCCTATTAAATCCATGGCCCATCCTCTAAATGGCCATGGCTTCACTATCGATTGTAATTCAATGCATGGCACACGATGGATGGCTCCATGTTTTTGGCAAGCCTGACACCCTTTTGCATATCAGATGCAATCCTCCATTATGGAAGGCCAGTAATGGCCATGTCGTCTGATTAACCATCTCATTTTGATTCACGCTTGATGGGCGCCGCATATGCCTTCGTGTACTTCAGCCATCACCTGCATTGCCTCTTGTTGTCTCAAGCATCTAAGTGCCAACCCCTCTGGCGTCCGTTTAAATAAATCACTGTCTAACAGGAAATATTTGGTTGCTTGTAATTTTACTTTGTATCTACTCCTGACTCTAAATTCTGTAGATACCGGATGATTGGCATTCTCCAATCGTTTTGAACTGCATCGATTGGCTTAACCATTTCTAAATCTTTATACCTGTCATTGATCACTGGCAGACACCTTAACACCTTCACCCATTGTACATCGAATCCTTCAGGAACTTTTAAACCTGAAGCTAACTGAGCCATTACGTTGGCACTGCTATTATTTATCCGGGGAATATGGGTTATAGTTACATCATCAAATCTTGCCAATAGATATGTTGCGATGCTGAAGTACATCTCTAAACCAGGGGCATTGCATTTAAATTCTCTGTTCAATTGTTTTATCACCGGTTGAGAATCTCTGGATATTTGCACTGTAGTAATGTGCATGTCCAATAGTATTTCCAAACCAATGATTAAGGCTTCATATTCTGCCTGATTGTTAGAGCAATCTTTCTCAATCTGGAAAGCAAACTGATGTATGTTACCATCATGAGAGATTAACACTACACCAGCACCAGCTCCTTGACTACTTTTTGACCCATCAAACGTCATTCTCCAAGGAGCAATACCCACAGATATCACCCCATCTTCTGGGTTACTACTTGGATGATTTACTAAGAGATCAGCCAATGCTTGTCCTTTCATAGCTTTTTGAGGAACATATGTTAAGTTATATTCTATCAATGCTAGGACCCATTTACCCATTTCCCCCCTCAACACTGGTCTAGAAAACATATATTTTATCAATTCGGTTTGTGCTATAACTAGCACAGCAAACATCAACATATAATGTCAAAGTTTAACTGCAGTAGAATATAGAGTCAAACGTAACTTTTCAACAACTGCATATTTTTGTTCAGTTACATTTAAGCCTCGACTAAAATAGTAAATAGCCTGTTCAAATCCCTGGTGGTTTTCTTGGGCCAAAAGACTTCTAAGAGATGACTCTGCTGCCGATACATATAACTTCAAAGGCCTCCCGATCTTCGGTGGCATTAGTACGGGGGGTTTGGTTAGATACTCTTTAATCGATTGAAAAGCCGATTGATGCTCTGCTTCCCATCGATATTCTATATCTCCTTTCATCCCTAATAATACTGAAAATGCTTTGTCTTTCCTACTAGATTAGCAATTAATCGACGTAAGAAATTGACTTACCCCAAAAAACGCTGAAGCTCTTTCTTATTTGAAGGAGGTTTAGCATTTATAATGGCCTTTGCCTTGTTCTTATCGATTTCGATCCCTTTTTATGGACCAAAAATCCTAAAAAGTTACCTGCAGAAACACCAAATGCCCATTTTAATGGGTTCATTTTTAGGCCATGTTTTCTCATCCGTATAAAAGCATTTTTTAAGTGTTCAACATGCTTTTGATAATCTTCCGATTTTACAACAACATCATCAATGTATACCTCTAAAAACTTGCCAATCATATCCTGAAAAATTAAATTCATTGCCCTTTGGTATGTTGCTCCAGCATTTTTTAGACCAAAAGGCATAACTACCCACTCAAATGTGCCTATCGCACCAGGACATCTAAATGTTGTTTTATGAATATCTTCATCTTTAAGGAAAATCTGATTATAACCCGCATTTCCATCCATGAATGACATAATAGCATGTTTAGATGCAGAATCAACTAACATAGCTACAATAGGCATGGCATATTGATCTTTAGGAGTAGCAGAATTTAAATTTCTAAAATCGATACATACTCTTAGCTTACTATTTTTCTTTAAAACAGGAACTATGTTCGACATCGATTCGACATACCTGGCTGGTCTGATGAACTTGGCCTTGAGAAGCCGCTCGATTTCTTCCTTCACCAGTAACGTTACTTCATTCGACATTTTTCTGGGGGCTTGCATAAACGGCTTGAATCCTTGCTTGATAGGTAGTATGTGTTCCACTAGCTTCCTACTTTCAAACGGTAGTTGGGCGCTGATGTAGATTGGCCGTGGATCAACTTCTGTCCCCAGATTTACCTCGATCAATGGATCTTGTGTTTCCATTCTCAGATCATCCAACTTGGCTGGTGCCAATCTAAGATCTTGTAACTGAATTGCGTCTAATCGGTCTTTCTCATCATCTTCAACGCATTCTGCCCAATCGATAGACGATAATCTTGCCAATCGTTTCTCCATGGCATAGATCATTAACTTCCTTAAAGTTTGCATGATTTCATCCCGTCCTCTTCTAAACTCGCCCATTTCTTCAACCGCTATTGGCTAATATTCAGAATGTTTATCATCTCCTTCTATTTCCAAATTTTCTGCAATGGGAGCACGTTCTGATTCCCATTGCATTCTTTTCTCTCTCGATGGTCGTCTATTCATTAAAAACTCTCTTCTTGTATGTTTAGTAAGGACCTTCTGTTTCCAGGTCCTACCATCGAATCGATTCCTTGACATTCCACTAAAACCCCATCTTCATCCATGATTAGTGGCTCTATTTTCTGCTGATAAAATTTAGCATCAAGACAATTTGACTCTGCCAAAAATGGCTTGTCATCAACCCAAACTAATTCGGCCACCCTCTTGCCATTTTTTTCTTCCCTCCAGAATATTAATACCTGATGAAGTGATGATGGTATGCAGTCATTTACATGTATCCAATCTCTTCCAAGCAAGGTGTTGAAACTCGAAGAAGAATCAATAACGAAAAATGGAGACATTGTTGTTTTCTTTCCAACGGTCAATTCTATTGGGACCACACCCTTTGGTTTGGAGATTCCTCCTGCAAAGTTACACACCATGATTTCAGAGGGAATTAGATCTTTTTCGTCTTTACACAGTTTCCTCAGCATTCTGGTGGGCAAAATGTTTACCGCTGCTCCATTATCGACCAATACTCTGGCCACTGGTTGACCATCCATCAGTGTCGAGATAAATAAAGGCTTCAAATGCCTTGTCTTTTGAGGATTTGGTTTGGTCAATATGACTATGTTTCCACGATCGATCATTATTCCTTTGTCTGAATGGTTTTGGCTCATTTCACTTGCTATTACATCCCCTTCTTTAACTGCAAAGCTGTTTGGTACTGGTGCTTTTTCGTCCTCCACATCTTCTTCGTCTTGAACCATTTGCTCTTCTTTTGCTTCAAATGTGAGAGGAAGAACAAACACCATATTGCAGTCGATACTTGTTTCATGTTCTCCAAAGAATAAACCTCTTTTGGTTTCTACCTTTTTATCTTTGACGGTTGCTTTGTTTTCTTTCTTCACTTCTTCTCCTTCGTGAGTATCCATCTTTTCTTCTTTATCAACCGACATCTGCTCAAGTGGTTGAAATTTTCCTTTTGCAATCATTGCCGAAAGAAACTCTTTTTCTGTTTGTTTCTTAAGTTGAACTTTAGCTAAGTTCACACCCTCTTTTTCTCTTGTCCATGTCCATTTCCTCCTTTCGAGCTGGGCTTGTTTGATCTCTAATTCTCTCTGCATTATGGCTGCGAACTTCCTTTGAACCCGACGCTTCTGTGTTCTACTTAAACCTTGATACGTTTCAGTGAAACGAACCTTCTCTTGTCCAACTGTATGCCAATCATCATCAGAAGGGATTTTTGGTTTCAACATCCTAGATTCTTCTCTGTGTCTTTGCATCACCCGATATTCATTTCTTTGTCCGGCTGGTATAGGATTTTTTCCTTTTTTAATTTTTGGACACATATGTTGGATGAAATGGTCCAGATCTTGGTTTCACCATCTTTGAACCAAAATGTCCGGCTCCTATTTTGATAGATAACTTGATTAGCCATATTTGGCTGTCTAAAATTCATGTCGGACCTGAAAAACTCTGATTTTCTTGGTCTGTCTTCTGGTGCTGTTTCTCGACGCATCTTATCTTTTATCAAATGCTCTTTTCGCCGTATTTTTTCTGACCATTCTCTAGAGGAACCACAACTCTGACATATTGGCTCTTCTATCGGTCCGATTTTTGACACATAAGTGCCCATCTTCATAATCACACTTTTCTTGTTGGAACTGCTTTCTTCATCAGCCCATAGAAAATTTCCCTTTTTTTTGTTTCTATGGCTGAATATCTCGTCTGTATCATATTCTGAACTCAACGTACCTTTAGTTTCCTTCCTGTTACAGTCTCTTTCCAAAGGCTTTCTCATCTTGAAGTTGTCATTACCAGAACTTTCATCCTCGCTTGAACAATCGATTGGGCTGTAGTCCATCGATACCATATTTACATCAAGCAACATTTCTGGAAAAAGGTCACTGTCTACTTCTATCACCTCTTTATCTTTCTCCAAAAATTTGAGGAGTCCGGCTTCGATTTGATCCTGCACCGCATTTCGAAAAATAACACAATTGTTAGTATTATGACTAATAGTATTGTGTCACTTACAGAATTTTGACTTCTTATCCTTTGGTATTTGAAGAGGTCCCTGCAACTGAATGAATTTAATCTGCAAAAGATGATAAAAAATCTGATCTGCTTGATTTATATCGAATGAGTATTTCCTCATCGGAGGCGATGGATTCAACTTGTTTGGTTGTCTCGCAGGCAAGCTGATGGGATTTTTTACTTTAACCAAAGTATCACAGGTGACTGGCTTCTTCCTAACCATCTCTATAGCGTCTACCTCTAGATCGATGGGATCTTGGTAATAAGTTCCCATAGAAGAATTTTTCTTAATCCGCTCTTATCTCAACAAAGTTTCATATCAAGTCACTCTGGACGATAACTCAAAAATATTCCTAAATTCCATTCCCTCGAATTTTTTCCTAATTTCGTGATCTAGGCCATTGAGAGCTAAATTTGCCAATTTTGATTATGGCATTTGAAAACGGCATTTATTTTTTGAAGCTTTGAATCTTTCCAAAAACTGTTCAGCATTTTCTCCTGAATGTTTTTTCAGTCTAGCCAAATCAGCCAACGAAATTTCAGGTTTCATTTTAAAAAATTGAGCATGGAATAAAGCTTCCATGTCTCTAAAACAGAACACTGACTTAGGTCGCAAATTAACGAACCATGAGCATGCTAAGCCAGTTAACGCAAATTGAAACCATTTCAACTTGACCTAATCAAATTGGCCCAAGTCCCCATATTGAAAGGTAAGCCTAGCAATGTGTTCGATGGTCGACTGATTTCCTTCACCATGGAAAAGACTAAATTCTGGGATCTTTGCCCCCCTAGGTATTTCCCACTGATCGATATCATCAGGGTATGGTTTTCGATATAAATGCCTATCAATAGGCATGTATCCCTGACCCATTCCAACTCGTGGAAATTCATGAGGGAATTATGGCATTTGATTCATTTCAACTCAATGAAATTCACGTGGGATATGAGGCACTTGGCCCATTCCAACTCGATGGAATTCGTGTGGTAGGTGTGGTATAGGTTTGTAACCTACCCTCTCTCTGTTGTTTATTTGACCGTTATCGGTTGTCTCTTCAAATATTGGGTTTTCAAACCTATTCACCTTTTATAGGTTCCTCTTATGAGGAGGAGCGTAGGTACCCTCTATTCCCTGATTAGCATAATGCTGGCTGTTCCCATTTCTAGGGATGTTGATACTGTTGGGCCATGTAGCAGGATTCTTTGTTCCACTTCCTCCTACTTCCTTCCAATTTGGCCCGTTTTCCCCTCCGTCGATAGGTGCGGGAATGTACCAACCAGAATCATGCGGTTGATTTGAGCTTAAACCATTTGCCTGCTTAACAGCATTTTTGATCCTTATAGGAGACCCGTCGATCTCCAAAGAATCAACATGGTCGATAATAGGGGCTTTCCCCTTTTGCAAATTCTAATTTACTACTTTAGCGATAGAAGCAGTCTGTTTTTGGATTTCTCCTAACAAACCTTTTACCATTTCTTTTTCAGAGAGAGTTCTTTCCTCCGAAGCTCGCTTCATTTCTTCTACTATTTTAGAACCAAACTGACTCTGCTCAGTAACCAATTTATTCAAAGACATAGTTTGATTTTCCATAACAATCATCAACCTAGATACCATGTCTTTAACTTCTTGGTTTGATGAACTAACCTGGTCCATTATCTGTGCCAAAGTTTGGCTACTGTGGCCGATATTCGGCATCCCCAGGTTAAGACTTCCACTGTCACTGGAACTTCCTCCGTTGAAATTTCCTGAATCTTGAACGTTAGCGTTCATATTTTCAGTTCCATTCATGTCGTTAACGGCTTGATTATTTCTTGTTTCTTCTGAGCCATTACCATTGTTGTTGGTGTTTGGATTCTCGATACCATTAGTGGTACCATTTTGCCTCACAACATTGCTCCATGTCCTAGGCATAGTTTTCTTTTTTTAGCTACCTGTGTCCCACCGAGCGTGCCAATGTTTGCGTTCCTGGGCAAACTCACTATCGATGGTGTACCTTTGACACAACCGATGAACTGCGTGGGATCTTTTTTTGCCTCTCGGGCCTGAGGACTTCACTAAAAAGGAAAATTCACTGATAATAGATAACTAACTAGATCGATAATCGATGCGCCCACTTGAATTACAAACACAACTGTGATCGTGATTCGAACACAATTCTTACAACGAACTATGCTTCCTATCGAAGCTACACAAATCATCTAAAAGTCTTCCTAAGAGAGAAATATGCTAACTATCTACGTTATTTTCTTAGTCTAATGTAGTTGGAAAGATTGACAACCCCCTTTCTGTTACCTTTCATATGTTTTATACTTGAGAATGTCTGTAACCACCCTTCCTTTGTAACTGTCATCTTTTATCTCAATCTCCATGATCAATGATTATTTCTGAAAACTCCTTAATCGTGTCCATCGTGGTTCATTTCAAAATCCCGACTTCCATGGTGCGTTATCGATCGTGACATTAATTGGCGGTTTCCTCCTTCTTGTCCCCACTAACCGACTTCCATGGTGCGTTATCGTTTGTGGCATTGATTGGCGGTTTCCTCTTTCTTGTCCCCACTAACCGACTTCCATGGTGTGTTTATCGATCACGACGTTAATTGGCGGTTTCTTCCTTCTTGTACGGCTTATTCAAATATTTGGTTCTCCCGCTTTCTTTGCTTATTTATCTACTCCTTATGATTCGGTAAGAGATGATAACTACTGTAACCATGTTCTTTTCCACTACCTTTATTCATGCATTCTTTTGTGGTTATCACTATGCCACGTGTCTGCATACTATTGGTAAAAATATTTGGTGCCAACAGTTGGATCAGTTATTTATTAAATATTGAGAATGCTCCAACATTGACCTTGATTAACTTTGTTTTAATTTGAAGTCAGTATATTTTGAAGCGGTATAGTTGGAAGTTTCAAAAAGGCTTTACCATAAAGGTGCTCTTCCTTCATAATGATATAGATGATTACTTGACAAACGGTAGTGTTTCTGGCCTCGAACACCGTGAAAGCAGCATCCCACTGCAGCCTCCTGTGATGATCAATTTCTTTGTAGCTTCCGAGCCAGAACTATTGATCCTACGTGACCCTTTTTTCCTTAAGATCGGGGATATTTGCAAAAATGAGCAATCGGTCATTCAAAAGCATGGATTTCATTAGGCATATAAGGAAGATGCCGAATCAAGACCTCAATGTGGGAACTTCGTGTTGCTACAAAAGAGCTAGTTCGGCGTTACGAGAGATCATTGCCTGTCCTTGCCAAGGTGGGCAAAACATCATATAGGATGGAATTACCACTGAAGTTGAAGCTTCACCTGGTCATCCACGTCAATGTTTTGTAGTTAATGCCATGTATGACCCATGGCGCATAAATCTCTGAAAGCCAAAAGTCGGAAATTTCAACCCTTGTCGGTGGTATCTAATTGGGATCAGAAAGGGTACTAAAAGAAAACAAAGAAAAATAATCTATAAATAGTGTCTGCTCCGCCGACCCATCAACCAAGGGCTCCAAAGTAAGTCTACCTGGCTTGCGGCTAACGAGGTGAAGATGAGTCTACGACCAATAAAGTGAATTCAGGTTCTTTGACCAGCAGGATCAGGACATACATTGAGTTGTTGTTGTTTCTAAAGTACATATCATCACATGGCATAAACGTAGGTCGCAAAGCCATTAATATAAGATTGCTGCTAATGTAAAATTGCTGTATGCATGGTGCTTCTCTAGGTACCTGGACAAGGCCCGATAATGGATGGCATGAGTCTACTCTCTTCCACAGGCACCAACTCGAGCAATAAAACCATCGTAGCATTGTCCACTTCCTTTTAAATGATATCCGCCCCGCCCTTTTATTCGACGCGCTGATTTTTGACAGCAGAGAATTTCTTAAGCGTACTTGGTAGATTCTCGTTTTCTATACTTACAAGAGAATAAACTTTTGTGTGGATCAAATGGTAAAATAGACAGATGATCAACAATAGGATTACCAGCTAGGAGCGTTAACCCAAGATGTACCACAATATTAGTAGGAGCGTTAACCCAAGATGTACGACGCAACACGATGTTATTTTAAATAAAATTTTCCCGTTTCTTAAAAATAAAACCAACACGAGCAGTAATAATAATAATAATAATATATAACGCTGACTATGGGATCAGAAGTCCACAAGAATTACTTGGACATATCTTGGCAGTAGGAGTAGGAGTAGGAGTCTTTCCTGGGAACGACAACATAACAAATAATGTGATATATAGATTTAATAAACGAATTATAAGTCAACATTTTTTAAATAAGACCTCATGATCACCAAACTGGTTATATCCCAAATATAAGTATTTACAATACAAATCAAACTCTTTAGTATAAATTATTGTTCAAAAATTCGTGCTATAATTGTCGCGATATTTATAAACCTTACAATTCAAGGAAATTAATTGTATAACGTTTAAACTCTATGCTAGCTAAGACATTTATTTACGTACTTTAATTTTGACTATTAAAACCTCTGTTAGGGTGTCTTGCAATTCTTGCGTAATATGTATACGCATACTTGTTTGCTTTGAACTGTTTGCTTTGCATACGCATATATGTTTCTTTTGAATTGTAAGTAGAAAGAACAATGAGTATATTGTGTTAAAGTACCACTTGACGGTATAAAAGAAAAGCTTAAAGAACACATAAATCTAGCGACGGCACTGTAACACAATCTATTCATTATTGTTTAAACTTACAGTTCAGAGTTTTTGTACTGTCTTATTTAACTTTACAGTAAATTCAAATATGAATCTAACTTGATAAACATGTTGGTTAAAAATTTTAGTCAATAATTTCCTAACTCTAAGGAGTATCTTGTTGATCTTTAAGAAAGACTTCTGATGATACTCCTTAGAAAGACACAGGGGAGCTCTCTCTTTCATCTCTCTTACTTATTGTAAATCAACAACCCGCCTGATACTAATACTTAACTCCGCCAAGCTTTCAATTGTTTACGCAGGCATGGCTGCCTCTTCGTCTTCAACCCCGCCGCGCTGGATGTACGACGTGTTTCTGAGCTTCAGAGGCGAAGACGTCCGCAAGAACTTTGTGGACCATCTGTACGAAGCTTTGGTTAGACATAGCATCTGCACCTTCAAGGATGATGAGGATCTTGAGAGTGGAAGCTCAATCACGCCGGAACTCCTCAAAGCCATTGAAGGGTCGCGGTTTGCCATCGTCATTTTCTCCCAGAACTATGCTTCGTCGTCGTGGTGCCTGGATGAACTCGTGAAGATCATTGAATGCAAGAACCTGGGGGGACTGACTGTCCTTCCGGTCTTCTACCATGTGGAGCCATCGGATGTGCGTAAACAAACGGGGAGTTTTGCTGAAGCCCTTGAGTACCATGACAGGGACAAGGTATCGGGCTGGAGGCAAGCATTAACCGAAGCCGCCAACACATCAGGGTGGGATGTTAAGACTCTGGCAAATGGGTAAGCATGCACCGATTGAAATTTCCAATCTCTGTGCAGAAAATATTCGGTGACTGCCTGGTATATATAGCATCTAACCGAATTTAGGATGAGAGACTCATTTTCTGTCTCATATTACGGAGTATTACCTAGGAACGTATGTTTGAAAGGATTAGTAAGGGTCACCTACTTTGCATGCACGTTAAATAATAATTTGAAATAAAAATGTAATACATCAGAGTGGGATACAAAATTAAATGTAATTAGTATGATTATTTTAGCTCAACCATAATATGTAAGTCAATTATGAGCTGCTAATCAAAATCTGGAAGCTTGAAAAGATCATTTGCAGAAAAGTCTAGCTTTCATGTGCGAATTGCTAATGCCAATTACCAATAATAATTGTCATTATCCATCTAACTTTCAAATGCGAATTGATAATGCCTGATTATTCCATATTACATCTTGTTATCCAAGATATACTGATATTTTATTCAGTTTCAAAGATTTTCACAAATTTTTTAATTCTCCCAAACGCTACGAAGGTGAATAAGAACTTGTTTGAGATTGATTTTTGCAATTAACAAATATACTCTATTACTCTATTGTAGAAAAGTGATTATATCATAATCCTTATTTTCATGGATTAAGATTTAATTAGTTTTTTAGCTTCCAAAAACTGATCTAATCACTTTTGAGTGTTTGGGAAACACTGATATAAACCAAATTAAATCAGGTTAGTCCATTAAAAATCAATGTCAAACGGGTTCTATAGTGGTCTTGAGACAATTTGAAGCACATAAAATATAATGTAAAGTGTATTTATTGAAGTTTCCCAATCTCTTGTAATATAATTCTGTGACATGTAGGTAAGGCTAGGAAGAGTGAGATAATAGTAGGAACTGAGTAGAAATTTGAATTATAACTAAAATATATTCTTCCAGGAAAATGACCCAAAGTACTATAAAATCAGAAAAAAGAACTTCCGACAGATTATGGGCTACCTTGTGAGTTTGCATTGCCTACCTTGTCATTGTGGGAAAAAAATTGAAGCCTAGGAGGAATATACATTACCTCGTATTCATGTCAATGCATAGGTGAGTGGCCACTCCCTCTTTTTTGGTAGTCTTAAGTCTTACCATGAGTTACAGACATCTGATGGGGCTCAATCCTCGCAGTTGCATCAGTTTAACTCACACCCCTTCCTTGTATTGCTATAGCAAAAAATAAGTTCTTAAACAGGGTGAATTGAGCAAACAAAGGTGTTCTTTTAGCAAAGCCTACATATCACACTCTCTTGCATACCATATGCAAAAGCTTCTAAGGTAGATATAGGAGGCATAAATTTCGTTGCTCCACCACAACATGCCAAGAAAACTAGCAAATTTTTATGCAAACTCACATCCTTTCCACGTGCAGGCATGAATCAAAAGTTATCCAGGAACTTGTTATGGAGGTCTTCAACAAGTTGGATCATCCAGTTTCAAATGTTCAGGAGGATCTGGTCGGAATAGAATCTCGTGTTGACGAAGTTAAATCATTGTTGGAGTTGGGTACTGATGACGTTTGCTTTATTGGGATATGGGGCATGGGTGGAATTGGTAAGACAACGCTTGCAAGTGCACTGTTTGACAACATTGTTCATCGGTTCACTGATGGTGCCATTTTCCTTCCTGAAGTTCGAGAAAAGTCGGAGAAATGTGGTTTAGAGTGTTTACAACAAAAAAATATTTCCCAAATCCTGTCCCTGGAGAATGTGAAGGTAGATAGTATTTCTCATGGAATAGACTGGATAAGTGGCACTGTATGCCATAAAAAAGTTCTTGTCATTCTCGACGACGTGGACAGTATGGACCAAGTAAATGCATTAGCTGGAAATCGTGATTGGTTCGGTAAGGGGAGTAGAATTATCATAACAACAAGAGATAAACGGATTTTAGATGTTAACAAAAATTTAGCTAAGATATATGAGGTTCGTTTGTTAAGTGAGACCAAAAGTGTCAAGCTCTTCAATTTGAATGCCTTTAGAAAAGTTCATCATCCAAAAGAGTTTGAGAAGCTCTCTGCTCTTGTAGTAAAATATGCTGGAGGCCTACCTTTAGCTCTTACAGTGCTAGGTAAATTGTTATATGATAGAGACGCTGAAATGTGGAGAAGTGCAGTGGATAGACTAAAAGATATTCCAGAAGATGATATCATAGGAAAACTTAAAGTGAGCTATGACAATGGGCTGAAGAAAGTAGAGCAAGAAATATTCCTCGATATTGCATGCTTTTTAAAGGGGGAGAAGGTAGATCATGCCAAACGAATACTTGACAGTTTTGGTTTCCACGCTGGTATTGGGATAACAGTTCTAGTTGAAAAATCTCTCATAGTTCTCTCTGATGGTGAGCTTCAGATGCATCACTTGATTCAACAAATGGGATGGCATATTGTTCGCGAATTCCACCCAAGACAGCCTTGGAAATATAGCAGATTGTGGGACCCTCAGGATGTTTGTGATGTATTGACACAAAATACGGTGAGAATCGAAGTTTTGTATAAATGCTTAGGATCTGTTTTACTGTTTACATGAAAATATAAGTTTTTCTAATTTGCAAAAAAAGTATTATTACAGTAAGTCATTTTTTGGGTTTAACATTACAATAATCATGAATTTTTGCTCCTGTGCGGTTGTTTTTTAGGGGACAGAGGCAGTTGAAGGCTTACAACTGGTCTTACGAAAGGCAACAAAAGTAAAATTTAGCAGTGACGCCTTAAGAAAGATGGACAGGCTAAGGCTACTGAAATTCCATGACGTCAACCTTTCTCAAGGCATTGAATATTTTCCGAATCAGTTATGTTGGCTTTACTTGCGTTCTTATCCTTCAAAATCTCTACCACCAAGTTTTGAAGCGGCAAACCTTGTTGGGCTTGAAATGCCTTTTAGCCGCCTTGAACAAATTTGGGCTAAAAGAAAGGTACAATCTCTTCTGATGTGTCTTTTCGATCGTTGCGAACCTGAGAGATTATCTAACAAAGGAATGAGTCTCATCATTGCGCTATTAACCTGGCTTATGTTTCGATGCATGCTTTGATATCTCTTAACGCATAGTAGTGATACAGGATAAATATCATTTCTTCATTGTTTGAACAGAGAGTAAACAAGCTGGAATTCATCGATCTTAGTCACTCACAGAAGCTAATTCAGACACCAGACTTTAGGGACATTCCGAACCTTCAAAAGTTGGTTCTTGAGCAGTGCACGAGTTTGAAACAGGTCGACCAATCTATAGCATTTCACGATAAACTTGTTCTCTTAAACTTGGGAGGCTGCACAAATCTGAGAAGGCTTCCAGACAATATTCAACTGGTGTCTCTTGAGAAGCTTGTTCTCTCCGACTGTAAAAGACTCGACAGGTTTCCAGACATTCAAGGAGATATGGATAGGTTATCTGAGCTTTATTTAGATGGAACTGCTATAAAAGAGCTTCCCTTATCAATTGAACGCCTCAAAAACCTAAAATTGATAGATTTATCTACATGCAAATTCCTTGGAAGTCTGCCGAGTAGCATTTGCAGTTTGCACTCTCTAAGGATTCTTCGTCTCTCTGGCTGCTCAAAGCTCAGCAAACTGCCAGAGAATCTAGGAAATTTGGGATGCCTAGAGGAGCTTCATGCAGATGGAACTGCTGTCATACAACTTCCTCCCTCCTTTGAATTGCTGAAGAACCTCAAAATCCTTTCTCTTCGTGGATGCAAACCCCAATCATCGATTTCACCCTTCCTACATCGGTTACTGATGTTAAGTTCATTACAGGAGCTAAATATCAGTTACCAAAATCTATTAGCACTTCCTCCTGATATCAGTTGCTTATCCTCTTTGTTTATGTTGGATATTAGTGGAAATGATTTTGTTAATCTACCATCAAGCATGTCCCAACTTCCTCGGCTTCAAACTCTCTGGCTGCTAGGATGCAAGAAGCTTCAAGTATTGCCAGAGCTTCCCCAAAGTATAAGAGAAGTGTTTGCAAGTGATTGTGTATCGTTACAGGGGCTACCAGGTCCACTGCACAGGTACACTAATCTCCTGATGTTCAAACTCAACAATTGTACCAGATTGGTGGAGAATACGGCTTATACATTTTGGCAGAATATCTACACTCTGCCCGGAAGATTGAGGTTCCCTCTTTTTCTCCATCTGTGTGTGTATGGGTATTGTGTCTGGATATACATCAAATACGCATATATTCATACATACATATATATATATATATATATATATATATATATATATGTGTGTGTGTGTGTGTGTGTGTGTGTGTGGCCACTAATCTTTGAATTGCATAATAAAGTATATTGCACAATAAAGTATATGTGGCCACCAATCTATACTTTATTATTCTCATAGTACGAAGAAGTTTGCACGCCCCATGAGGTAGGCACGTTATAATCGAACCACGATAAATCTTGTGTTCAGATATTTTTGCCTTATCATTTTATGTTACAGTTCTCGTAATTATTCTTTTCTGTTATATACCAATGTTTTCGCTATATAATTGAAATTTTAGAATTGGTTTCCTCGTTTTAAGAGGTTCACAGAAATTGGGATAATAATGTCTACAAAATTTAGTAAAGAGTTAATAAGTTGGGGTAAAAAAAGAAAATGACATAAAACAAATAAGATGACGTGATGCATAAGTAAGGGGGCTAAAAATGGAAAAAACTTAAAGGTGTTTTAATTTATAATTAAATCTTATGCAATTAAATTTAATTTATGATGTAAACTATCAGTTTGGTACTTTAAAAGTAATTTCAAAAATAGTCATATTCATCTTGTAAGTTGCTTCCGCATAAAGAAAATAAAGTTTTTACCTTGTGATCTATTAATTTTTAATTTTCATAAGTAATTTTCATTTTTTATAGTATTTTTGAGTGTTTATTTTTGTTATCTTGAAGTGTTTTTAAGGTGTTCATAGTCAAAATCAATTCTTAATATGTGATATATTCATTAGATAGAGTTTTAGAATATATAGAACTGACTTTTTACTGTTACTAGGGGTTTATTAAAATTATGACAATGACACCCACGAGATTTTAAATAATAAATTCTAGTAAAGAGTGATGATGTACGTGTGACTTTAATAAGTACAAAAAAAGGAGGCATGCAAACAAATATAATGACGTGTCTCATAATTAAAAAGGATAAAAAGGAAAATGACGTTTAAAAAAAAGAAAAGAAAAGCTTATGCATTGCTCCCATAATACGCGACGCTTTGTTTATTAGACAATTGTATTATATGGTATGGATCACTTATATATGATATAATGATACGATATATATAATTTTTGCCACTTCATAATTAACTCTCTCTTCTTCTTCTAGTACTTAGCACGGATTTTTAGTCAGTATAAATTATATAATGTAAATCAATTTTTGTCATACAGGTACCTGGTCAGGGCATTGAGAAAAGGGGGGGGGGGGGGGGCGGCGGGGGGGGTGGCAATCTCAATCAGGCTGCCTCCAGAATGGGACTGCTACACTTTGCACCTCATAAGAAGGGCTGCTACACATTCCATTTATCGCCACAGAGTGATAAATGATAGCAGCGGTAAGCGTCTTTCCGAAGCTCTCTACAACGCTAAATTTGGCCCGGGAAGAGCGCCTAATCTGAAGTACGTCTCCCTGCATTACGCGGGAGAATTATTAGGTGGTTGCCGTTGCCTACGCGAGCACATTTCAGTCGAATATGGTGACTCTGCTATCGATCTGATGACGGCATTCCCATCCAACTACTACTTGACAAGACCAAATGCCAACTCCAATGAAAGCCCGCTGCCTCTTGAAGCTTCCGAGTCAGGGCCATCAGACACCACCGCCACAACAGAAATCAAGCCACCAACCCCCCGCCCCCCCCCCCACCCCGGCGCCATACACCGCCCCGTAACGACCATAGACACCAACTGCACACGATACCATGCTCCCAAATACGAAACCGTCCTGTTAATGGGCCGCTTAGCCATAACCTTTAATCCTGAGGAATTTCAACAGGTAGGCGTTCTTCCTCAGGCAATGATATTCAATGCTCAGACTTTGATCGGGAATCCAGTGACCATAGCGATAGTCCGGAATCTCGCAAGCACTTCGCCTCAGAATCGGACTCCCGTGACGAGGCGGCAGTAGAAAACTCAAAGGGGGAGCCGGCGAGATCCATTCTGAAAAGAGCACTAGATTATCTGCCATCACGACTACGGCTCAAGCTCAGGAGGCAATAGAGGATACAGAGAATCAGAGTTGGCAACATGATGAAGCCACGACAGAGAAGGATCCACTGAGAATCGGGATCAAGAAGAGATCCGCTTTCGCGCCACGGGAGACGGTACCGTTTAGTCATTTACACCAAAGGCCGGAAAGGTGCCGGTTGGCCGTTGCCTTGTCTTTAGCGACCATTATGTATTCTGAATTTACCGCCTATCTTTTCATTTCCATTTTAAAATTTCAGATGTAACTGCCCTTTAAGAGGGGCATGTGAAATCAGAGACCCATTTCCTTCTCTCTCTAATGAATTCTGTTCTCTTTCCCTCTCTCTCTATTCTATTCCCTCCATTTTTATTCTGTGAGCTGAATTTCAGTACACCAAATTAAACCAGAATTTATCACAGTTTACTCCATACTAGCAGCCATGGCCGTAGTGTCTCTGAACTGATACACTACATCTGCATTTAGATGATGATCCCCCTGCAAGAAATTAAAGAAGCAAAAAATGGAAGCTACAGCCCACCATCAGGATCACCTAGGTCTCCCTTTATCTCTCTCTCTCTTTTCTTGAATGTTCTAATTCTGCTTCACTGCTGCTTGTATTTCACAATACTTTTAGTACTGTGTTCTAACTCCTAATTTCTGCAGCTGAAAAGGGAACATGTTGAGCTCATGTTGATTGCCATAACTCAGTTCTTCTACAAAAGAAACATAAAACGTGCAGACCACATAACTTTGCTCTTTCGCATTTATATGATGGAAGCAAAATCTCGAAACCAAACTCGTGCATTTTTTTCTGTGCTATCAAACGGAGGAGAGGCGCAGCTTCGGTAATTGGAAACCATCTTCCCTGTCTCCTTATTAGTCTCCTCTTAGTAGAAATACTATTGACTCCCTTTTCACCCCTCTCTCGGTTATCAGAAGAAAAATAGACCTCTTAATCTCTATATAAACCCCTTTTGTCAAAGTGGTCATGTACAGTATTTGGGTTTCGGGCGTTGTCAGCCAACAACCCCCTAACACCAATGAAAATTCTTAACTGGAACTATTGCGAGATAGTCAGCCTCGGAAGTTTGTGCAGCATTCAAGCTGGCTAGAACTCGTAAACAGATCTACGTTAACTTCCAAGAAACCGAGAAACTTGCAGCCTCCCTAGTAGCCAAGTTCCTTAAAGTGAGTTTTACATAGTCGATGGGTTTGGATCCCTCGGGCATTTTGGATTTGGGGTGGACAATGGAAGTATTTTGTCCTATAATTCATAAAGACAAGAATCTTATAGTAGTGGAATTTCTTAATAAGACGATGTCACCGTGGCTGAATGGTTTTGTTTATCGACAACTAACTTTGGCTAAGTGGAACTGCACATGGGATCGTTTTAACTCTTTAATGGGACAAATCTTCGGTTTTGGTTGGGGACTTCAATTAGGCTTTATCACAATCTTGTAAAACCAATGTTATTACCTAAGAACTTGAAGGAGGGCCCAATTTTCTGACTTCCTACAAAACGGCAGCTTTGTAGCATTTAAATAGGTGTTCCTGCTTTGCACATCACGTGTACCTATGGACGATTGGACCAAGGCTTCTCCGATGCCAGTTGGGCCAAGATTTTGCCTTAGTCCAAACTGTTGATCTTGGGATCTTCTGATAACGCACTTTCAATTTTTTACCTCAATCCCATACATTAGTTCTTACCCCGAAAGATTTAAGGTAATTTGGCTAAAGCATCCACATGCCAAACCAATTATTTAGTAGGGGTAGTCCACTTTTATCCCGAGATCCCCCCCTTCAAAATATCCTCATGAGGGCAAATCATGCTGAAAGTCCTCAGTTTATGATATAGAGAACGATTTGGATATCTGGATGCTCAAATAATAGATGCCAATGCCCACCTTTAAGAGTGACGAGTTGGGCAACATGAGCAAAAGTGTTATGGTAATCAATGCCCTTAATCTGGGTGTTGCCCTTTGTAACAAAGCGGGCCTTGCAGCGTTCAATAGATCCATCAGCACGTTGTTTGATTTTGAAAACCCATATAGAGCCAATGGCTTTCTAATCAGCAGGTAAAGGGACAAGGGACCATGTATTGTTTGTAGTTAAAGCTACAATTTTGGATTGCATTGCATCTCGCCATTCTTGAAATTTCATGGCTCCGTGGAAAATGGTAGGCTGATAAGTAACATTTAGAGTAGTAACGAAAGCTTTGTAAGGCAAAGAGAAACGATGATAGCTTAAGGAAAGAGCAAGAGGATGACATATACCTTGTTTGGCCGCTGAAGATGAATCAGAACGGGCAATAGACAGTAGTAGTCTTGAAGGTAACCGGGTGCTTTACGTGTGCGGGTCGGGCGACCAGGGTCATGACGAACTGGGGGCATAGGAGTATTGTGTTCATTATTAGGTGAGGAAGAGGGGAGAGGTGCCAAAGGGTTAGGGTTAGGGTTAGGCGTATTATGTGAGGTGGTGTGAGAGGAGGTATGTCTATGTCTAGTGGTGGTAAAGGAAAAACAGGGGAGGGAAAGGAGGTGGTGGGAGAATGATGTATATGATAGGGAAAAATGGTCTCATGGAGATTTCACCACTATCTTCCTCCAAAGCCCTAATTTTAACTCCACCCCTCTTTCCCAATTCCTCACAAAGTCAACTTTCCAAACTACCCAATCCTAACACTCTTCCTTTAAAACAATCAATTCTGCCAAACTACGAAGTGGGTGGGTTGTTTAGTCATACCAAGTCTTTAGAGGCAGCACCGTGACCATGGCTGTAACGGGTCCGATTAAAAAATGAGAGGACGAGTGGCATCCAATTCTTTCTTTCCGTACAATTTAGAATCCTCTCCAATGGATCCGGTGATAACCGTGGCAGTAATGTAAACTGCCATTTGGAGCGGGCCCTGGAAATGATGCCATGTTACATCTCTTCCACCCTGTTAGCATTTGATATGGATTTTCAAAATCCAACAATGGTAATATTTATGTTTTATGCTTTCCTCCGAAGTCATGTCGGCAATGCTGTTTGTGCTTTCTTGGCTATATTTGTTGTACTTTGTTTCCAGAGTCAAACCTTTATTATGTGCTCTTTTTGTCTATACATTATTATCTTAATTAATGCAATGTCTGTTCTACACCAAAAAAATAAAAAAAGCAGTTGAGAATCCTGAGGCAGAAGGGGCAGAGTATGTTTGATTGAAAAAATTATCTACATCTGCCTATAATATAATAAAAATTGTGTCAAATTTAAACCTTTTATGTGAATAAATAGTAACATTTCTATATGTATATCATATTTTGCGGGGATATGACTGAAGTCTTAGGAAAACAATTAGAAAAAGTATTGGAAGAGGAATAGAATATAAATACACGTTTAGGATTGAATTCTAAATATAGAAAGAATCCCTTTGGTGCCGTAATGTTGAATGTGTTTTCCTAATTTTTATCAAATACTATTTTTGAAAAGTGGTGAGGAGTTATACAATGATGGAACCAAACACGCATTACGTGTGCACAGTAGCTCGTACCAATGATGAAACTTAGCAAGTCCACTTTCATATATTAGTTGAGATGCATCTAGTTTTACTAGAAGCCGGATGAAAGATGATAGATGGTCGGCATCCACGTTCACAAACCGGACCAAATAAGTAAGAGAGGTGCGTCTAGGTTCACAGGCCCGGTGAAAAGAAAAGATGAGTCCAGATTCACCGACTAAAGGTGGAATGACATTTGTATGTCAGATTTACAAATCATACAGAAAAATGACCACAAAAAAAAACATTCATCCAAATTCAAGAACTAAATGAAAGGAAAAAGATGAGCATATAGATTCACAATATGGAAAAAAGAAGGATAAATGACGTGCCTAATGTCACAAATCCGACACGAAAATGAGAATAGTTATGCATTGAAATTTATATATTGGATAAGAAAAGAATGGGTCCAGATTCACAGACCGGACAAAATAGAAGTAGTTTATGTGTCTAACTTCATGTGTCAGGTATACAATATGAACATGTGGTTCCAGATTCTGTTAATATACACAAAGTTGGTAAAACATGTGTATCTAGATTCATGAACTCGATAAAAAGAGACCATGCTCTATCAAAATAAAGGTGCAGAAAACTGTTTTAAGTGAAGATAAAAGAGTAGTAGGTGCAAACAAAATTGCAGCAATTGCGAATGTCTCGGTAATTGGTGCAAACAAATCCTAAAGAATATGAGAGAAAGTAGATCAGCATTATGGTGGATCAAAGTTCTAGAAAGGAAGGAAAATTGGCCGCGTAAGGGGCGTAAGGAGTCTGCCAAACTTACAAAAGAAAAATGACTCTCAAAACATGATCTTGTCGTACTCTGATACCATGATAAATTTTGTCAATGTTAAAGTTGTATTCAATAGCTTAAAATTATAATGCTTAAATAGGAAAGCCAAAGCCTACTAAGATGAAACAATTTTTAAGTTTTCATAGAAGAAATCTGGGGGACCTTCAAGCTCTCTGATTGATTTGCATAACATGAGACAAATAATAAGTTACCTAGCTGGAGTGGTGTCCGGCGGAGGGTCTCTGATGCCTAATCATTTTATGTATGAGGGAGAAGCATGAACAGTATAGAAAAGTGGTATTAGAGTTTAGAACTAAGCTCTATCTGGACCTCATAAATGTTGGAGACAAGATGTTGCTCAAACTCACACTCACACTCGTAGTAAAAGTGAAGAAGATATGAAGACATCTTGAAAAGAACACGCAATTAAACTAAAATTTTATCTCTACTTCTTACACTTGCACCATGCACTTTACTTGCACCATCTTATATTTTTTTAATAATGCTTCTAAACAACTCCTAAACATACTCACTACTTCAATAACATATTAGCCAACTACTCAACTTCATAAACACACTACTAGTACATTTGAACCACATGAACGACTAACACGTTATTAACACACCACTAACATATGATAGATGATCACTGAACACCCACCTCAATTGCATTTAAATAAATCAAGTTTATTTGTTCAACATCCCCCTTTAAACTTGATTTATGACTCTAAATAATCTTCATCATCGAGGGGTTAGCTCAAATTCCTTCGATCGCAAGAACCTTTATAGCAATCTCCTTTGAAGTGTAAAGCACGTGGATCATCTTCAAGTTGAACGTGTCAATTTTCTTCAACACTTTTGTGGATTTTTTACCTTGAACATCATCTGGTAACATTTCTTGCAGCTCATCCAGATCAAAGACTGTCTCCATGATCACCCAATCACTCAACAAATTCTCTAAGCCAAGTTGAGAATTATGCTCTTTATTTTTTTACAAAATCCCTTTCCTAGACAAGTATGACAAACTTGTCGGAATAAGAATCACTGGCATACTTTGCCAAAATATCAACGTTTCCTTATTTTTTGTTACCGAAAGCATCCAAACTTACCGGTGCAAAGGAAGTTAAGTCAACATTTCCGTCCTCATTTACAAAGCCATTTGGCTATATAAGACCAGTCCAACATGCCTTTGGTCCCATGTCATTTTTTCGTCTTTAAGACTCTAGTCTTGGTACTTTATACTATTAATACATCCGGTTGCTTTCTTGTTACTGTTGAGATTTTTTTGTGTTACTATCTTTCTTCCTCATCCATTTTGAACAAAATTTAACTGCTACAATTGATGTTTATTTTTTATTGCCACGCGCGCACGTAATAAAGGTGTTAAAAATTTTGTAGTGTCTATGGTCGACAAAATTTGGATTTTTGGAAATTGCGATGTCTGGTGTACCCGTCGGTGTCGCAATGTATGTGTCCTTGCTACCTAACTTAAAATCATAGGTTATTTTGCCTGTGTTTGATGAGTTGAAATTCTATTGGATACTTGAGTAACTATCCATTTGTCTAATTTAGCATTTCCTTGTAGTTAAATTGGATGGAACTCAACTCTTCAAAAGTCATGTAAATGCTAATGGAAAGTTAATCAGTAATCTGTGATGCTTGTGGTGCTTTGCAAGGTTTGAAGCTATCTTCATCCATTTTTGACATTATAGCTATGTCCAGCATATTCCTGGAACAGTGCAGCCTTACACAACTAGATCTTTGAAGTTGCTCACTTGTTTCTGCGATAGACGACAAACTTTGTATCATATGCGCTTATGATATGTTGACTATTAGTTTTTTCTGTTTTGAAAATGGTTTAGTGCGAGCTCATTTGTTGAATATTGGATGTTGAACAAAAAATTGTAAATAATATTTTTTAAGAAGATTTATCTTGTGACGCTAAGAAGTGCCCTACAAGATCTATAAGAACGCAGAAAAGCATCCCAATAGGATCTGATGTGGTGCAATTTAGAGGACACTTATTTGTGCCTTCTTAGGCCTTATCCTTGTATCCTTGTTAAGTCGCTTGTGTGTGTCTCTATAGCTTATTGTGACGACCTCTAATAGGACGACGTTAGGGTACCATTCAAAGCGCCCTAATCTCAAAAGTGTCGTTATATGATACTTGTAAGGACGGAAGGAGGCGTCCATACTTCTAAGGGCCTTTACCATGAAATTTAGGACCAAGAAAGAAGGAGCATCAGAAATGGAGAAGAAGTTTGGATATGTTGGTGGAGTAATTGGTATGGTGGGGGATGAAGAAAAAGTTTTAGCTGTAGTGGGTTGGATCAGTTATTTATTAAATATTGAGAATGCTCCAACATTGACCTTGATTAACTTTGTTTTAATTTGAAGTCAGTATATTTTGAAGCGGTATAGTTGGAAGTTCCAAAAAGGCTTCACCATAAGGGTGCTCTTCCTTCATAATGATATAGATGATCACTTGACAAACGATATTGTTTCTGGTCTCGAACACCGTGAAAGCAGCATCCCGCTGCAACCTCCTGTGATGATCAATTTCTCTGTGGCTTCCGAGCCAGAACTATTGATCCTACGTGACCCTTTTTTCCTTAAGATCGGGGATATTTGCAAAAATGAGCAATCGGTCATTCAAAAGCATGGATTTCATTAGGCATATAAGGAAGATGCCGAATCAAGACCTCAATGTGGGAACTTCGTGTTGCTACAAAAGGGCTAGTTCGGCGTTACGAGAGACCTTTGCCCGTCCTTGCCAAGGTGGCAAAGCATCATATAGGATGGAATTACCACTGAAGTTGAAGCTTAACCTGGTCATCCATGTCAATGTTTTGTAGTTAATGCCATGTATGACCCATGGCGCATAAAAGCTCTAAAAGCCGAAGGTCGGAAATTTCAATCCTTGACAGTGGTATCTAATTGGGATCAGAAAGTATACTAAAGGAAAACAAAGAGAAATAATCTATAATAGTGTCTGCTTCGCCTACCGATCAACCAAGGGCTCCAAAATACGTCTACCTGGCTTGCGGCTAACGAGGTGAAGACGAGTCTACGACCAATAAAGTGAACTCGGATTCTTTGACCAGCAGGATTAGGACATATATTTAGTCGTCCTTGTTTCTAATGTATATATCATTACATGGCATTAACGTAGGTCGCAAAGTCATTAATATAAAATTGAACAAAGCCCGATAATGGAGTCTCCTTTCTTCCTCAGGCACCAACTCAAGCAATAAACCCATCATACCATTTAGCAGATACACATTCTTCACGCTTATAAGAAAACAAATTTTTGTGCGAATTAAATAGCAAAACAGGCAGATGATCAACAACATAGTTACCAGCAACCAAATCATGAACCAATCTTTTGGTTAAACCCTCACGTAGTACGATATTAGTGGGAGAGTCCGTCTAAGACCAAGATGTACGACTAAACACGGTGATTGTTTAAATAAAATTCTCCCGTTACTTAAAAATCAAACCAACTCGAGCAATATTAATATTATTATTAATAATTAATAATAATAATAATAATAATACAACGGTGACTGTAGGATTGGAAGTCGAATGGAAACTATTTAGACATGTCCTGGCAGTCGGAGTCTTTGACGTGAATTGGTACACCGCACTGCCAACACGATTTGACTTGGTCCTAATCTCTTTCACATGTCAAGAAAAAGGGGCCCCGAGCGCGTCGTCATCTTTAACAAAAACAGAGGAGCTCTCTCTTCCATCTCTCTTATTGTAAATCAACAACCTGCCTGATACGCAGGAATGGCTGCCTCTTCTTCTTCAACCCCGCCGCGCTGGATGTACGATGTGTTTCTGAGCTTCAGCGGCAAAGACACCCGCAAGAACTTTGTGGACCATTTCTATGAAGCTTTGGTTAGACATAACATCCGCACCTTCAAGGATGATGAGGATCTTGAGAGTGGAAGCTCAATCTCGCCGGAACTCCTCAAAGCCATTGAAGGGTCGCGGTTTGCCATCGTCATTTTCTCCCAGAACTATGCTTCATCGCCGTGGTGCTTGGATGAACTCGTGAAGATCATTGAGTGCAAAAACCGGGGGGGACTGACTGTCCTTCCGGTCTTCTTCCATGTGGATCCATCGGATGTGCGTAAACAAACGGGGAGTTTTACTGAAGCCCTCGAGTACCATGACAGTAACAAGGTATCTACTTGGAGGCAAGCATTGACCGAAGCAGCCAACACAGCGGGGTGGAATGTCGAAAATGTGGCAAATGGGTAAGCATGCACTAATTCAAATTTCCAATCTCTGTGCAGAAAAAATTTCAGTGACTGCCTGATATAGCATCTAACTGAACTTATTACTTTGGAAAGTGTTTTTGAAACGATAAGTAATGATCGGATGCTTTGCACGTTAAATAGTAACTTATTAATTAGGACTTACTTAGGGTTAATTGGATACATCGGTGTTATTTAGGGTTAATTGGTTCAATTAGGGTTAATCGGCGTTAATTAGGGGTGATTGGTTCAATTAGGGTTAATCGGGGTTAAGTAGGGTTAATTGGTTCAATTAGGTTTAATTGGGGTTAATTATGGTTAATTGGTTCAATTAGGGTTAATCGGGATTAATTAGGTGTTAATTGGTTTAATTAGGGTTAATCGGGGTTAATTACAGTTAATTGTTTCAATTAGGGTTAATCAAGGTAATTAAGGTTAATTGGTTTAATTAGGTTTAATCGGGGATTAGTTACGGTTAATTGGTTCAATTAGGGTTGATCGGAGTTAATTAGGATTAATTGGTTCTATTATGGTTAATGGGGGTTAATTACGGTTAATTGGTACAATTGGGGTTATTAGGGCTAATTGGTCTAATTACGGTTAATCGGGGTTACTTACTGTTATTGAATACACATTATTGAATATACATTATAATTCAATCACATATTGAGTACAATTAATTTAAACATATTATAATTAATTTACATTCTAACACATTACAATTAATTTAAAACATTATAATTATTTAGAAAGAAGAAAAACGTACGGGCGGTTAACAGCAGGCTAGGTGGCTGTGGGCGGTGGGCCGGGGTTGCCGTGGGACGACTTTGTGCAGAGGGGCATTGAGGTGAAGGCTGACGAGCTGGACGATGGCGTTAGGCCGGTGCAACGCTGGGACGGCGCTGCGGGCAGAGGGGCGAAACTACAGCGGTGTGCGTTGGAAGACTGGGACGGGCGGTGGGGCGATGCTGCATCGATGGTGGAGTTGAGAGAGAGAAGAGAGAACGACTGGAGAAAGAGAAGAAAAATAGGGTTTTGACTTAAAAGACTTTTAGCGACGGACATTGCCCGTAGCAAAAAGTTAGTTGCTAAAAGTATTTTTTTTTTCAAATTTTTTGGACTTTTAGTGACGGTATCTACCGTCGCTAAAGATCCGTCGCCAAACGTTATTTTTTTTTCCAATTTTTTTGACTGTTAGTGACAGAAATTTCCGTTGCTAAAGGTCATTAAAAATGTTGAAAAAAATGTTTTAGCAACGTAGTATAATCCGTCGCGAAAAGTTCGTTCCTAAAACTATTTTCAAAATTTGCGAGAAAAATAGAAAACTGGAAATACATTTAAGCGACGGATTGTTCGTCGGTAAAACCATGGCGCTAAACGTCCGTCCCTAAAATACTTTAGTGACAAACTTTTAGCGACGGAATTGGGTCCGTTGCTACATGTGTGTTTTCTTATAGTGCCAGAAAGAGTGAGATAATGGTGGGAACTTAGTAGAAATTTGAATTATAACTAACTGATATTTACAAAAGTTCAAAATTTGTAGCTCAAAGAGGATCACAAAGATGTGTCTAATAGGAAGAGTTAGGATTAATAAATGTAAAATAAAATTTTGTATATTGGAAGGACTTAGGGCTTAAATGTTGTATCTTTAAAACCAATGATCAAATGAACTTAAGAGACCTAGAACGAGTTTTTTCCCTAAATAATATAAATTAAAAACTTAATAACCAGTTTATCTTATTTTCAAACTTATTTACCCGCATACCACATTTTGAAAAATCGTGGTTTCAAACCGCGCCTTCTAAATTGAAAATGTTCTTTGAAAACACGTTTTCAAATTGAATTTTTTCCGTTTTAACCTCATTTCTGAAAACTTAACAAAATAAAACAAACGGCTAAAAAACAGGCGCGCGTTTTCACTCCTTCTTCTGCGAGCCGATTTCTTTTTCCCTCCTTCTTCCTTCCTTGTTCCTCCATCTTCCTTCCTTGTTCCTCCTTCATCAGCCCTTGCTCACGGCTGGGCCACACCTGTGAGTTCTCTTCTCTATCCTTTCTTTCTGTTTTCTTCCAATTTACTTTTTGCTTCTGCGTCTTCCATTAACATCCAACATCTGGGTATTCCGACTTTCGGATGAGGGAAAAAGTTCAGGCAAGCAATTAAGGGCAAAAGTTCAGTCATTGCGCAATTAGGGAAAAATTTGGGAGCCCCAGTCAAGCAACATCTGTGGATTCTCCCAATTTAGCAACGTGAGTCCTCCTCTCTGTTTTTCTTTGTACGAATTTTACAGGTTGTTACTGTCATGGTTATTGAAATTTGGATTTTGTTATTCAATTAGTTCCTGAGCTGGTATGGTGTAGGAGAAGATGGTTTGATAAGGTCTATTGAAACGGGATCAATCTTAATTTTGGTTCTAAGTATAAGACCATGTGTATAGGATTCCTTATATGATATGCCCTGTGTGTGTAAGATGATAGGCAAGTGTGTTTTTTTATATATACTAGTGGTTGTTCACGTGCGTTGCACGTGGATGGTTTCTAAAGTAATTGGTAAGCAATTTATCAAATATAAAAATTGTCTCAAAATAGCAACTTAACAAAATATTGGTGATTCATAACAAAATATTGGGGATTGAGAGAACGCGCAGTAAAATACGTTGCTATATAGAGAAATCTGAGATCCAGGAATTGGTAATCTGGGTTCATGCTTCATCAAGTTGACTAAGTCTTTCATTATACTGTATTAACTTAAGTCAAACACTCAAGATATTGTTATCAAAGTGCTGGTCCATAAATTAGAGTAAAAAACTCAACGTAATAAGTAAATAACGAAAGGCAAACACTTTACTTCATCCTTTGCGTGGAAGAGCTTTTCTCATCCCTCACAATCACATAGGAGCTTGGTACCGATTCAATATCAAAGATAGTCTATAGTTGCCACTAGAGACCATCTCTTCTTTGCAGATTTGACTCCCTCAGCTTCCTTAAGATTACTAAGAATGCTTGAAACCTCTGGTAGCAACTCTTACATAGTCCTCTCTTACTTTTCCCCCGATAAACTCAGTGGTATCTTCAGAATCTACAAAGGACATCGTTGGTATCACTGTGGGCAAAGATTTCAAAAAAAAAAAATCTTTGGCTGTATAACTTCTGTTATGTCTTCCTTTTTCATTGTGCAGCTTGTTACATTTATTTTTCTGTAAATCATAGCGCTGAACTTGTCATTGTTGGCCAGATTATCTATATGGATTCCTCTTATTATAAAAAATTAACATTAGGAATTAACTATAAAAGAGATTCAATACTTTTTACTTCCACTTTATCCTTATGCGTGTTTAGTTACCCTTTCTTACTAATATATTTACATTTCTTGGAGCTCTTAGATTTAGTTCGGTTATATATTACCTCCCAAAGCCAAACGATTGATGTGGTACAACAGCCATTTGCATACCGATTGGCTCACACTGCAATCACATATATCAGAATTTTCACCGCCTTAACCCCCACATAAGAGCAACCACTATTTTCAAGAGCACCATACCTAAACTCAGTGACTCACCTTCCGCCTCAACCCCGCCGTTACTACCACCTTGGAAAAAGCTTGCGATTGTTGTTATGCCTTATTCTACAAATGCATCTCAAAGGAGGAACACTATAAACATGAAGCATATATTCTTTTAAACGGGAAGCAAGAGAATTTAAAAGGGACATATCACCTTTTTGTACTTGGCTGAAGATATCTTCAGCGAGCTTGACATTATGTCGGTACATACTCTTTTGTTTAACCGCCAAAAAGGAAATTCATAAACAGATAGAATAGCTTAAGGACAAACTCTAATGACAGTTGAGTGATACACTAACCCCTCACTGGCTCTTCAATTGATTCTCTTAATCTCTAAACATTTAAAATCCATCTCTAAGGAAACTCAAAAGAGTTTATGCGTGTGTATCACATAGAATACTCTTAATAGTAGTAACTCAATGGCTTCATTCTATTTCACCATAACAGCAAGTCAAAGGTTTCTACTTTCTTACTAAATCATTATCATTTCTTTACATATCATTTATGAACTATGGTTTCTTGGAGAGCTCTCTCTCTCGAATCTTAGTGATTGAGTTCAACAAAATATAACCACCTCCACCAAAACACCTAATGTCGTAATCTCCTGTACATCAAAAGCATCATTCAACTAACCAAATGACCTGTAGATTTGGTCATCCTACTGTCACTTATCTCAGAATCTAAACTACCAAATCCCCCACGAAGACCAGCCACTGTCGTCAAGTGCACAAGCAATATGCATATCATCTTAGTTCAAATACAGCATCCATGCAGTTGCACCCACACATGCGTATACAGATGCATATACAAGTTTTGAATGACGAAAATGATCATGCAGCAAAGTATCCTACAATTAACACAGCATCCTATAGTCGTAGTGATGCCATAAGGTTGAACAATAGTTATGGAAAAAGTAAGCAAAAAAGGCACAAAATTCATAACCTCGCTTTCTAAGTGTTACATGGCATGCACTTACAATTAGTGCTTCATTATATATATATATATATATATATATATATATATATATATATATATATTAAGCATTCAGTCAAAAATAGGACTAGTTAGAATTAATATAAAAGAAATTTTAAGTAACAGTTAATGAAATAACCAACAAAATCAGCATCTTAAAGTAACTGATGAAAGGATTAAAACTACAATGAATACCACTTTGGCATCAATTATGGTTAAGAAAATAAATGCCCTTTCAGATAGTGCATTCCTTTTCTTTCCTTCATTGTTTATACTATTGGCTTATGATATGTAACTCCACATGGTGTTAAAAACTTTCAACTAAAGACACATTTTCACAGGTCCTTTCCTTAAGCTACTATGTGTCATTTAACTTAGTTTGGCAGCATCCCAACAAGTGATGGTTCTCTGCTGCAACAAAATCTTCTTTTCAAGGATTACATACATGGCATGCACCTAGAATTCCCTTCCATACACTATTTTCTAATTGACCTGCCATTTGATAATTATATAATATGTAATGACAACATGAATACAACGGATATCTAAAAGAACTATCATGTAATGACAACATGAATACAACGAATATCTAAAAGAAGTACCTTAAAAGTAACTAAAGTTTGTGAGTCGCGGGGAATGAAAAGATATACGTGCTTTGGGATCTTTTGTTCGTATTTTTCTCATCTAGTTTATATCTATGTAACCCATCTTTGTCCTTTCTTTAAGGCTAATAATGAGTCTGCTACCATTGTAGGGTGTAGGGATAGTAAGATGAACGCCAAAAGGCTTTCTCGCATTTTACTTAGTTGTTTCTTTCTTATCATCGTCGTTGCTCCCTACGTATATTAGACGCATGATCAATTTTTTTAAAATGTGAACTCAATGAAACCAGCTAAACATGCGCAAATGGACTCTAGCAAAGCCTGAGTAAGATCAACTATGACAATGCTCCACCTACAGAACCTTATTCCAAATGATAGCATGCCTTACTTTTATCTTTATGCTAACTTCATACCTCATTTGTACCACTTTTCTATGTACCTGGTTTAGTTTATGACTAAGTATTCAAAACATAAATGTGTCCCTTTCTTTTTCATTTCTCCCCTTCTAATATCTCTCATGGTTATTTTCTTTCTATTAGCATTACATCTCTCTAACAATGAGAGTACAATCTAAGTTGGGTAATAAACTCATAGCTTTTTGGCATGTGTTCTTTACAACCATACATTTCGTGATGTATTGATGATTTTTGATCTGATCTAAAATACTATGGATTAACGCTTTGCAGAAAAGTAGTGCCTTTAATAATAATTAAATTTTCCATTAGACGTGGCACACATGTCTTACTTTGTAATATTTACATGAACAAGCAACAAAAGACCCCAATATGTCTCTAATATAAAATGAGGCTAACATAAGCTGTAATTGAGGAAGTTGCGCCTGGCGTCATACTAAAAAACAATATGCTCGTAAGAACAGTCAAATGCCAACCATAACCTACAAGCCCTGAGTAAGAAGGGTCCAAAATTGTTCAATCAACCACTGGTTGAGAGGTATCCCACGATATTTCTTAAGACAACGAAGTAAACGGGATGAAAAGAAAAGAAACGTGCGATGATCTTAACACAAGTGAAAATTTTGGATGCTTTCTGGCTATAAGGAACAATACTCGTACTAAATACAACAAAGAAAGATCATTTAGGAAAATGGTCAAGCATGTGGTGTGCACTTAATGTAGTCAAAAAAAAAAAAAAATAATTAATGTAGTATACCCTGAGGAAAAATAATTAACAACACCCTACTATTCAGCTGTAGAAAAAAGTTAATTACTTTGAATAGTACTGGGGGTTGTGGCCAGTTAGCGTATGGTAAACTGTGGATTATGCTGATGGAAAGCAACCCAGTAAGCTGGGAGCCATCGCATGTGGCAGACCCCAAAACTGAGGATCAAAGTAGTAAGTGATTTCGCATTGAGTTTACGAAGTCAAGATAATTCGAAATTTGAACACAATATCCAAAGCATCGAAATCAAAAACTGAAGACCAAATTACCTATTCAAATATACATGAGAAGTCTTACATGTATGTATGGGTGCTTTTGACCGATGGCCGCAGATATAAAAGAAACACACCTGGACGATGACAATGGGAAAATTTGGTGGGAAATGGGCCATAATGGGAGCGGGTGATGTTATTTGTCCAAGGGCATTGAATGGCAATTAATCTCAAAAGGGCAGTTGAACCGGGTATCGCTTCAATACAGATGACAACTCGAGGAATGCGCAGGAAAGTATGTGCCTTCCTACAGTAGGATTTCAAGTTTGTCACACATGTGAATCATGATCTTTGGCTATGCTTGAGGGACTTATGGTGCTTATAAGGGAATCAATAACATCTACGATAGATAGATCCAATGCGTAATGGGTAAACATGAAACGAAAGAACATAATCTATGCACAGAAGAATCATAAGGGAGGATGGGTTTCTGTTTATCATGTCTTTCGAATTTTGAAACTAACCTCGAGAAGAAAGTCTTGCACGCAATGTTAATTGAATTCCAAAAAGTAGGAAAGGTTTGATGTGAAATTCGCCCTTCAACGGTCTAGTTCTTGGCATATCCTTCGTGAGGCAATACAGGAGTGTGTGTTTATGAAGAGGGAGGTCGGTTGGAATAAGAGAAGCATCGGTTAGTTTTCTTCGTTTGTTTGTTTATCGCGCTGATTGAAGGTGGCGTAAACAGTGGTGAGGGTGCATTGAGTTTGAAAATAGGTGGATAGGATGTAATATGGAGTCTCTCAAGAGGGCATTTTCGTAATGAAAATGTGTAGAAACATGTTTAAACAAGTTACACTTTTTATGTAGAGAGATGTGTAGAAACATGTTTAAACAAGTTACACTTTTAATGTAGAGAGATATATAAATATATGGTTTAACCATGATTTCATTTTCAGGTTGCCAACCTCAACCTATATGCTGTTGCGCTAATGAACAGACTGATGGAGAGCATTCTCATCAATTGCTATTGGATGGTGCTCTATTAGCATATTTCATCTTGCAACTAAAGAGCCAAGGTTCGCCACAAATTCTTACTCTTTACTTCTAGTTTATTGACGGGGTGCTATGTTTTCTAGTTTATTTTTTATCTTCTTGATGCACAAATTTTAGTCGGGCCTTACGTTTAAGGTAGGTTTCCTTTCTTACCTTTTCTGCTGTTTACTTCCGTTTGCTTGAAGAGGAGTAGAGTTGAATGTGAGCATGTACTTTTGAAGAGGAATTCAGTCAAGTTTAAAATGCATGTAATTTAAGCAGGTAATGAACCCACATTTTGCATTTTGATTAGAATTAAAGGTTAAGAAACAAAAAAGTACATATTGAAGCTTTTAAGTTTGAAAGTTGCACTACAAAGCTGCCTTAACATGTCAGTCATCTAGGCTTTATATAGGCTGTAACAACCACTAGTATAGCCTCCTTGTGTGCTGATTTAGGTAACCCTTGAGTGAAATCCATGGAGATGCTACTCCATAATTGATTTGGGATAGGTAAAGGCTGCAACAATCCAGGATAAGCTACTGTTTCATGCTTGCACCTTTGACATATATCACACCTTTTAACCCATTCTTTGACATCACTTCTAAGAGAAGGCCAATGGAATGTTGCTGAGACTCTCTTTTAAGTGGCTGATGATCCTGAATGTCCCACATGTCTAGAGGCATGCCTGGTTTGAAAAATATGCTCTCTTAGTTTCCCTTCTTGCCCTATACATATCCTCCCTCTGTACCTTAGAATGTCCTGTTCATATGTGAACTCAGTGGTAGCAAAGGGGTCCAATGTAAGGAGTTGTATCTGTTCTTATATATAAGGATCTCCTGAATAGTTGTCTTGGACCTCTGTTATCCAAGCTGGATTGATATGTGAGATGGCTTGACATTCCCCATTGTCTTCATTCCCACTTGGCAGCCTAGATAGGGCATCTGCGGCACCATTTTCACTACCTGCTCTGTATTGAACTGTGAAGGTAAACCCAAGCAGCTTGGAAAGGCATTTCTTTTGGAGTAATGATGTTACTCTCTGCCCTAACAGGTATTTAAGACTACAATGGTCTGTCAAAATTGAAAATGGTTGAATGCTTGAGTAGGTGTGCCAGTGCAAAACTGCCTGGACTAAGGCCATTAGCTCCTTTTCATAGGTAGATATGGCTATTGCTTTTGGTCCTAAGGCTTTACTGAAAAAAAGCCAAGGGTCTCCTTTCTTGCATTAGGAGCCCTCCCATGCCGAGATCACTAGCATCAACCTCAACATTGAATGGTGAGGAGAAATTTGGTAATGCTAGCACTGAGGCACTACGCAGCAAATCGTTAGGTATTAGTGCTGATCATGCTCCTCACGCGCTGATGCCTTAACTGCTGTTATCTTCTTCACGCGCCTGCTGATCTCCTGTGTAGCCCTGCGTGTGTGTCACCAGCTCCAAGCCTTCATTGTTGGTGATGCTGACTCCATTGGTACCAGCTGCTTTCTTCAATTGAATTCTGATCTTAAGGGGATGTCTGGATGGAACATCCATGACAACACACTGGACAACAAACCCACACACACACAGAGAAACTATCACACACACAACCCACCTTCGTTTGCTATGTTTTTAGTACCAAGACAGGTGCTCTGTTTTTTGGTTCTTTTCTGCTGTGTCTATTCGCAATCGCTAAGTACGATCAACAACGTACTACTTGCAGGGATGAAGTTCAACATGTATCGAGCTCGATACGTTACCGGCCATGGCTTAACAAGGTTATGGTTGCGCTTTTAATGGAATTGATGGGCTGAAAATTGAAGAACAGAGAAGGGGAGTGAACGAGGAAGAGAGATAGAGAGAGAACTTCAAAAATGATAGAGAGAGGAGAGATTTTCTGATTCACAGTTCACATACATTCTTCCCGGTGTTTCCCCCTTTTAAGGGAAAAATTACAACAGATATTCAAACAATTAGAAGTAAAGAGCGGTACATTTGAATTTGACATAAATTGGTCACCTCCAGGATCAAACTCAAAGGTGGAATGACCCCGCATACAAATACTAAGCAGAATTTCAGAAATTGAAAATTGATCTCTACACTTAGAATAATCCTTTTGAGAAGCACCACTAAAAATCTGCATCTCAATTTGGAATAGGTTGCTGGGGAACTTCTCTGTGATTGAAGTGTTTATTCCAATTGATAAGCTAGCATGAGGTGATTCTGCAGCTTTACCTTCATTACCTCGTGGTGGAGGCATATTCTGTATTCTATCCTACCTATTGATTTACATATTACAGTGAAATTTGCTTGGTTCTAGCTCTTAGTAGCTTTTTGTTTGCTTTAGTTTACCTATGTAACTCATGTACCAGCTTTGTTATAGGAGAATTGAGGATAATTAGAAATCAATAGCTTGTGCACAGTCTATCGCATTCTCTTGAATCGGATCCTCAAGAATCCTTGGTACGATAAAGAATTATACCGTCTTGAGTCAGAGCTAGGGCAGATCGACTGTCGGCCCTCTAAGTGTTGAGTTTTGTATACTAACCATGGACTTGAAAATCAGATGGACTCGAACATGCTGCAGTTTTATACGTTTATTCTTTGTATTAAGGATATGTCACTCTTTGTGGGAGTAAGATGGCGGCTTTTAATACCTCCAACATCTAATCTTGGCCACTTAACAAAACATGATAGCAGGTGGGAGCTACCTTAAGGGGGAATTTGAGATGATATTGATTTTACCAATGCTCAGATCACGTAATCATTACTGGAGCGACAGTTATTGAGCCCTTTGTGCTTACCTTCTGAGAGCATTATAAGTTAGCCACCATGCAGAAATTATCGGATCACTGCATATATAGTTGGTATTTGCCACATAGAACACCATCGAATCATCGCTTAAATGAGTTTGTACTTTTTGATCTTGTTGTATATGTAATTGTAATGTAAGTTAGTTATGTTTATATAATAGCTTTAGTCATTTTATGATGCAAGAAACAATATAGAAATGGATTGATAAGTTGTAGGCCAGAATATGTCCATCGTGTGTGTGTGTGTTTTGGTGTGCGTGTGTTTTTTGTTTGTGGCTTGGCGTGTGCGCAGGCCAAGCAAGCCTCATCCTTGCACTGATTTACCATGCTTTGTAATGACACATAGTTTGTATAGAAAACCTAATCATATTTCTATGCAAACATTGAAGGTTTGCCATGGCTCCTTCCGTAAGGCTGCTGTGCTACTGGGGAGGAAATGCAGTAGAAGATTCAGATGGTTATGCATATGATTGTGGACCAAAGAAGTTGATCAAGGTGGAGGGTAACTGGACATTTAATTGCTTGATGGATAAGTTGTGTAGCTGCACAAGATTGGACAAGGAACATTTCAGGTTGAAGTTGAATTGTAGGTATCCGCGGATGGTTGGAAACGGTGCTCAGACCTTTTATATCAAAGTACCGATTGAGGATGATGGAGATGTAGAAGCTATGTTTGATCTCCAATCTCAATTCTCGCAGCTGAGCGCCATTGAGTTATTTATTGAAATGGAGGCTATTGTGACGGGATATGGTTCCTCTTCCCGGAATCTTGTGTCAAACTGTGACAGGCTATCTCCTCCGCAACGTAGCATGTCCACGCCCATAAGGGATCTAACCTCGTTGGACATTGGTGATCATGCCACACAAGGTTCGATTTTATCTCCCGTAGACAACGATATCAGAGTTAGTTATTGTGGCGGGATTTCCAATGTCACACCTCAAGGATTAGGTGTGACTAGTCATGTTTCCTCTTTGCTTTTACCACTGCATAACATGATTGACTTGGGGAATGAGGCATCAACTATTATTGAGGTACCTAATCTGGATAATGAACATGAGAGGACAGATTCGGAAGGCGAAGAACACTACAAGAAAACAGGCTTTTAGCGACGGGGAAATCCGTCGCTAAAAGCCCAAAATCCGTCGCTAAAAGAACTAGCGACGGATTCACCGTCGCTAAAAATCCCTCGTATAAAAGCCCGTCACTAATAGTTTAGCGACGGAATTTTTAAATCCGTCGCTAAATATGTGATTTTTACCGACGGATTTATTTTTCATTAGCGACTGATATTCCGTCGCTAATTATATTATTAGAATTTTAATTTATTTCTTTTTTGTCCAATTAGCGACGGATTAAATATTTAGCGACGGAATATTCCATCGCTAAAAAACTGATTGAAAGGAATACTTTAGCGACGGAATAAATCCGTCGCCAAAAGTCAAATCTTTTTTTGAATTTTTTTTTATTTTTCAATTACCTCAACCTGTACAGAAATACAATTTTTAATTCTCAACAACAACGCGCAATAAGCGAAATACAGAAAGAAATATATATAATCAATTATAAAAAATATTTATTATAAAAGAAACTCATACATGTACAAGCCGGGAACCGGAGATAGCCGGTTAGGAGAGGGGAGAAGAGTACAAGCCGGGCGCGGGGGGGGGGGGGAAGCTAGGAACGGGCACGAGAAGGGGCTCATCAGGGGTTCCCGAGTCCCGGTTCTGGATCCTGCTGAACCGGGGCCGGGGCGGCCTGTCCAGCAGTGCCCTGCTCCCTGATCATCCGGCACACCACTGTAGCAATGCGCTGGATCTCCTCGTCGTCCAACTGAGGCCGAGGAGCCGGTGTCTGTGGAGGGGCAGCAGGGGGTGAGGACGCTCCTATCACGGCACGAGGAGTCCTGCTAGGCAGGCCGCGTATGCGGCCTTTCGGCCGATTCACGACCTCCGGCGTATCCAGCCATCGCTTCAACCCCCCAGTACTCGCAGCCGTACTAGTGGACGCTGATGGCTGTCCGGACTGCTGCTCGGACCCCCTTAGCTATTCATACGAGGCCTGCAAAAATAGTGGTTTAACGATATGTTAGGGCATTAATTAACGAAACAGACATTGAGGATAGAAAGAAAAAACATTAACTTAAATAAATTGACTCACATCGATCCGCCGGGCAATATCTGAAATATAGTCGCCCGCCTGGTGCGTCTCGTCCTTGTCCTTCTTCCGCACGTGCGTCTGAGTATAGGTCAGAGCTATGACCTCATCCTCCTCTAGATCCGGGTGCTCGACCGCGTTCATGTGTCGGACGATGTCGTGTGGCACCGACCCCCCCGTGTGCGTCGGATCTCTGTTCTGTCTGTTCTCAGCCCCGCTCTTACTCTTGGCGTCCCAACCTGGATTCGCAGCCCACCGATCTATCATCTCCCCCCATACACGGTGAGATATCCAATGTGGGGGATATTTCGTCATGTCCGTCATCGGGGCACCCGCGGGCAGCGCCTTCTTCGCCCGGTCCCGTGCATCGTGGAGCCATCGGCGGTAATTCTTGCCGATGTAGGAAAAGAAAGCCTGCTGCCCCAGTACCTGCTGCCTAGGCGTGTCAAACGTGAACCCCTCCTGTAATGCATTCAATAACACAAATTAACAACATAAAGCAAACTGTAATTTAACATTTACTAACGCTGAAAAAAATACTTCACCGTACCAGCCACTCCTCCCATAGGGCCTCCCTCGCAGCGGCATCCCAGTCCTTCCAGTACAGGCGTGGCTCGAAGAATCGGCCCTTCACAAGAACGCCGATCTTCGTCCTCGCCATATTCTCCAGGATCCTGCCAAAGAAGTAATTAAATTAATTAATACAGTTCAAATATAAATTAACACCCAAAAATTTTAAACATAAGGCATGAGGTGATATTTTTAGTACTTACAGGCCCTCCTGCGTGAGCGTAACTCTCTGTTTACGCTGGGGGTCGATGCGTACCCCGCGTGTCGGACCACGGCCTCGTCGAGATCCTACAAAACACAGACATTAATACAGTTCAAAAATAAGGCTAGCGAAAATGTACGAAACACCGTTATCAACTATACCTGAGGTAGAACCCACGGAAGATGGAGAATGCACGCGCGTGTGGGATGAATCTGCGTCGGGCTGGGGCGACGGCTCGAGCTGGGGCTGGGGCGACGGTGACGGCGACGGCTGGGGCTGGGCCCCCGATGGCTGTCCGCGATCACTCTGTGCCTCGTCATCAGTAGGCAATGACGAGGTGGGACTAACCGGGGAGGAAGCAGCTCGGCGTCCAGCCCGGCCACGAATAGCCCGTATCCTATCCATATCTGACTTCATATAGATTATATACAAAGACATTAACACGTGAAAAACAATAATTTAGGCATAAATCATCATCGGCACTATATATATATATATATATATATATATGAACGGATGTGCAAAAACACATCAATAAACACCAAGTTCTAAAATGTTACTACATTTTTCCCGTGATGTTACAACATTACAAGTCAATCATTTTCAGTTTGCGAATCATCTTCATCACTATCCTCGTCGCCCTCTTCTTCGTGGGACTCGTCGTCCTCTTCATCTTCTAATTCATCCTCTTCATCAGTAGACTCGGTCACATCATCTCCAACACTTTCAACATCTTCCGCGTCATCATCTACGACTTCTTCTCCCACAAGAAGTGTTGTTGGAAGAGGAAGATCGTCCTCCTCGTTGTTGACCTCAACAGGGAACAAGACACGTGGTTGGTCGGCTTGAAAGGAGTCTAGCTCACTGTCATATGTCACGGGCAATTTCTTGGACTTGATAGTTGTATACCAATGAGATTTGGGATTGGCGACGTCCTCCGCGTAAAAGACTTGTACAGCTTGACTAGCAAACACAAAGGGCTCGTCTGATGCAAGTCTTGACTTGACATTGACATCTACAATCCCTTGAGAGCTAACACGGATTCCTCTGTTGCATGTGACATCGAACCACGTACACTTGAACATTACCAGGCGGTTTTGGGAACCCAGATATGTTAGCTCAACAATCTCATCTAGCTCTCCGTAAAAATCCATGCAATTCTCGGCATAACAGTCGCCGTTGACCAAGACTCCACTGTTTTGGGTTTGTTTTGTTCGGTCATCATCTTTTACGTTAAACCTAAACCCGTTGATGATATAGCCTCCGTAACAGGATGTTTGTTTGTTAGGGCCTTCAGCTAGTAATTTCAAGCAGGAGGCCACTGGTCTATCCATTGACTGAACCTATTGTAGATGACGGTAAAAATTAAGGATAAATCAGTATACTAATTGGCCACAGAACTGTATATAACACATAATATAATTTCGTTAAATAATCTTACACGGATTTTGAACCACTGTACAAATTGTGATTTCCGGTGAGATTCAAGTCCAGCGGGATCAGTGATTAAAGATTCCGCATCGAACTCACTGCAAACCAATATGCATTTAACTCGCTTAACACACACTTTCAATTATGTACAGCAATGTAAGTGAATTAAGACTTTAACTTACTCAACGAATGCCGAAACTTCATCGCAATTTAGAAGGGCATATATTGTTGCAGCACTGTACTCTTCATCTGTTAGCCATCGAGTATACGTTCGGCCGAACGGACTACCTGACTGCTTGAATATTGACAATTGCCCTTCCAAATTTGTGCTTGCTCCGGGATCATTTCGGCCTAGTTGATTTAACCTTGTACCAACATCCGAACCGAAATATTGACTACAAAAGTTTACAAGTTCTTCCATTACGTAAGCCTCCGCAATTGAGCCCTCAACCCGAGCCTTATTACGGACTTTTTTCTTTAAATGGAACATGAACCTAGAAGTTTAGGAAATCGAGTTAGGTGGAATATCAATGATAACAGATGTCGCATTAAGTGTAAACGAACAACTGTAACAATTTAAGGATTACCTCTCGAAGGGATACATCCACCGATATTGCACGGGTCCACCCATCTTAGCTTCATATGCCAAGTGAACAGGCAGATGCTCCATTGAATCAAAGAACGAAGGTGGGAAGATTTTCTCCAGCTTGCAAATCGTCACCACAATGTTCTTCTCAAGCACTTCCATGTTACTCACCCGGATCGTAGAAGAGCATATATCTCGAAAGAAATGAGATAATTCAGTCAAAGTCTCGCAAACAACCCGTGGCAACAGTCCCCGGAAGGCAATAGGAATGAATCTCTCCATGAATACGTGGCAGTCGTGACTCTTCATCCCTTGGAACTTGCATTCTGATACATTGCAACAACGAGATATGTTGGACGCAAACCCATCCGGAAGCTTCAAATTCTTAACCCACTGACAGACCTTCTCCACTTGTTTCTTGTCTAGACAGTAAGGTGCTTTCGGAAGTATGGTCCTCCCACTGACTGTCCGAGGATGCAATTCACGGCGTACACCCAACTGTTGTAGATCCCTTCTCGCTTTAAGGTGATCTTTCGATTTGCCCTTGAAATTCATCACTGTGTTGAACACATTATCAAAAACGTTCTTCTCAATATGCATCACATCCATGTTGTTTCGGATAACGAGCGTCCTCCAGTAGGCTAACTCCCAGAAGATACAAAATTTTCTCCAGTTGTGCTCTTTCCCGAACCCTGCAATCTTCTGATCTGGCACACCCTTACCGTGTGGTATGTCAGTATCAAGTGCCTCCAGGTGTGAGAGTACTTCTTCACCAGATGGGTAGTCCAGCGTGACAACCTCACGCTCGATTGTCCCGTCAAATTTATCCTTCTGCCTACGAAACTGATGGCCCGGTGGCAAAAGCTTACGGTGACATCCGAACCACGAGGCCTTTCCGCCGTGCTTTAACGTATGACCGGGGTTCACGCCCATACAAGCAGGGCATGCTAGCTTCCCATGTGTGCTCCAGCCACACGTCATTCCCAATGCGGGGAAATCATGTATAGTCCACATCAAAGCAGCCCTCATCTGAAAATTTTGTTTAAGGGATGCATCATATGTTTCGACTCCATGATTCCATAATTGTTTTAACTCATCAATCAACGGCCTTAAATACACATCTATGTCCTTACCGGGACTCTTCGGCCCCGGAATAAGCAACGACAAGAACATATACGGCTTCTTCATGCACATGCCTGGTGGAAGGTTGTAAGGGACAATAATAACAGGCCAACAGGAGTAAGGCGTGGTAGACTGACCGAAAGGGTTGAACCCATCGGTTGCCAGACCAAGTCTAACATTCTGAACTTCCTGAGCAAAAACTGGATGGCTGCGGTCAAACTCCTTCCACGCCTCTCCATCAGCTGGGTGTGTCAGCACATCGGCATCGTTGCTGCGAGTCTCACGGTGAGCCCTCATATGTTCAGCCGTACTGGAGGAGTAGTACATTCTCTGAAGCCGTGGTGTGACCGGGAAATATCGCAATATCTTCCATGCAATGTTTTTCTTCTTCCCTTTGTCCGGTTTGTACCTCGAATGATCACACACTGGACATAATGACAAATCCTTATTCTCTTTCCAGAATAATACACAATCGTTATTGCACGCATCTATCCGGTCATAGCTCAACCCAAGTTTCCTCATCATCTTCTTCGCGTCATAGTACGACGGCGGTAGCTTTTCACTTTCGGGCAGTATTTCTTTGATGAAGGTAACAAACTCGTTAAAACCTTTCTCACTCAGCCCGTGGTCTGATTTCAACTGTAATAACCTACTAACCGCAGACAGCCGTGTGTGTTTCGGAGCTCCATCCCACAGCGGCTCTTCCGCAGCTCTCAACAACTCATAAAACTGATGAGCCCCCTCGTTCGGCGGTTGTGGCCTGTCGTTACCCCAGTCAACATTAGCATGCCCAGCATCCATAATCATATCTCGGAAATCATATCGTGCCTCCTCCCTAACTTCAGTTTGACTAGCCAGGTTGGACGACAATACTATCGTTTCCCCGTGCTGCGTCCACCTTGTGTATCCACCCATAAAACCGTACCGACGAAGATGCCATTTTACTTCAATTCTTTTTCTCCAGTGCAACAACTCACATCTACCGCACGGGCACCTTATCTTATCAAGGTCAACATGTGCAGGATGCGCATAAGCGAAGTCGAGAAATTCGTCAACGCGACACTCAAAATCTTCAGCATTCTTCCTTTTCATCCAACTTCGATCGACTGACATGACGACTGAATTATCGTACTGTATACCACCTTCAATAATGACCAGTGATTAGGCATTGCCGATGTAAATATCAATGCATGAATGTTACAACATGTCTACATATTTCCCCTCCACTCTTGAACAGGTAGTGGTCCTATCCCATTCAGAAAAGCACATGTTTATAAAACAGTGAATAACTCATGCTTAGTCCGATGTCTGTGGAAAATTCGGCAGCACCTCCCCGCATTTCTCCAAGTACACCACATCGATTAGGTGTTCTAACATTCATCTAACCTTGCTCAGGAAGGTTTGACGGATGTTAGAACACCAGATCTGTATGCACCCGGAGAAACACACGAGAACGTGTACCAAATATCCACGACATAGAACATAAAGCATGAGTCAAAATACTGTTTTATAAACAATTAGCTTTTCCAAACTGTCCAAACTGGACATCCAAAGGCTCATTACAAGGCATTACTTTGTAATGAGTACCTTTGAACGGGAACTAAGGGTTTCTATGCATGCATGTGTTCAGAAATTGATAAGATATGCAAGAATCTTTCCGAAATATCAAAACTGCAGAATGATCGTTGCATATGTTATCAATTCCACATTAAATAGAACTCGTTGGCAACGAGTTGAACCATCTCGTTGCCAATGGACTTCTCAAAACAACAATTAATATAAAGAAGGCAGGGTTTGTAAACAACGAGTAATTGAACCATCTCTGGGCAACATGGAGTAATTATGGGATGTACAAGGGCTAATTAGGGCTAACTGGGTTATTAGGGTTAATTACGATTATTAATTATAGCTGATTAGAGTTGATTAGGACTAATTAGGGTTATTTAGTCCTAATTAGGGTTTAATTGTGCCGAGTAGTGATGATTAGTCCTAATTAGGGCTAATTGGGTTATGTTAGGGCTAATTAATGTTAATGAGGGATAGTTTCGGATGATTATAGCTGACTAGGGTTGATTAGGACTAATTAGAGTTATGTAGTCCTAATTAGGGTTTAATTGTGCCGAGTAGTGCTGATTAGTCCTAATTAGGGCTAATTAGGCTTAATTGGGTTATGTTAGGGCTAATTAATGTTAATGAGGGCTAGTTTCGGATAATTATAGCTAATTAGGGTTAATTATGACTAATTAGGGTTTAATTGTGCCGAGTAGTGATGATTAGTCCTAATTAGGGCTAATTAGGCTTAATTGGGTTATGTTAGAGCTAATTAATGTTAATGAGGGCTAGTTTCGAATAATTATAGCTAATTAGGGTTGATTAGGACTAATTAGGGTTATTTAGTCCTAATTAGGGTTTTGATGGTGCCGAGTAGTGTTGATTAGTCCTAACTAGCGCTAATTAGGCGTAATTGGGTTATGTTAGTGCAAATTATGACTAATTAGGCTAACTACAATCAATATGCGCATAATTGGGTTCATTTGGGCTAATTTGAGGTAATTACAGCTAATTTGAATTTCATCAGGTTCTTAGGGTTAATTAAAACTAATTAGGCTCGTTAGAGCTAATTAGGATTAATTGATTTACTAAAATATTGTTAATCAGGACTAATTAGGGCTAATTATAGCCAGCGCTGGAGCCACGATTAGATTCCAGGGGGTGCATGCTAAAAATGTCGCATTAACCTAACTAACCTAAATTTAATGCACATTCAACAACCTCAATTCCGACACCTCATATAGGGTGTCGATATGGTGTCCGATACGTGTCTGACACCTCCGGACACATGTCCGACACATACCGACACGTGTCTGACGCCTCCCGACACGTGTTCGACGCCTCCGGACATGTGTCCGACGCCCACTGACACGCACCTCCAGACACATCGGCATACGTTAATTTGTTTTCTAAATGTCGGACACCGTCGATCAGACGTGGTGTCCGTGTCTGCGCTAACTAACAGGTATCTCAATCCAATTCGGTCCCATCCTCCGTCAACAATCTCAATTCTCAATTCTCAAATGCTCAATGCAATAAAAATTAACAAAAATCACACATTCAATCCAATTGGGTCCCATCCTCCGTCAATAATCTCAATATCTCAAATGCTCAATGCACAATTAACAATCTAAAATCATCAATTAACAACCTAAAATCATCAATTAATAATCGCAATTACTTCAAATGCACAGCTAATAACCTAAAATCATCGATCAATAATCACAATTCTAAAACGCACAATTAACAACCTAAAATTATCAAACAAATGATCAATGTTCAAATGGGAAAAAAATGTTCAAAATTCACATATCCGATGCGCTTGAATTATTTCAATTTAGGGTTCGATTGTATTAGGGCATTCAATTTAGGGTTCAATTAGTTTCATTTAGGGTTCGGTTCGATTAGGGCATTCAATTTAGGGTTCAATTACTTCAATTTAGGGTTCAATTAGGGGGTTCTATTGATTCAATTTAGGGTTCAGTTGATTTGAGGCATTAAATTTAGGATTCAATTAGTTCAATTTAGGGTTCAATTAGGGTTCGGTTAGATTGGGGCAATCAATTTAGGGTTTAATTAGGGGTTCAATTAGTTTAATTTAGGATTCGATTCAATTAGGGCATTCAATTTAGGGTTCAATTACTTCAATTTAGGGTTCAATTAGGGGGTTCTATTGATTTAATTTAGGGTTCGGTTGATTTGAGGCATTCAATTTAGGGTTCAATTAGTTCAATTTAGTGTTCGGTTGGATAAGGGCATTCAATTTAGGGTTCAATTAGGGTTCGGTTAGATTGGGGCAATCAATTTAGGGTTTAATTAGGGGTTCATTTAGTTTAATTTAGAGCTCGATTCAATTAGGGCATTCAATTTAGGGTTCAATTACTTCAATTTAGGGTTCAATTAGGGGGCTCTATTGATTCAATTTAGGGTTCGGTTGATTTGAGGCATTCAATTTAGGGTTCAATTAGTTCAATTTAGGGTTCGGTTGGATTAGGGCATTCAATTTAGGGTTCAATTAGGGTTCGGTTAGATTGGGGCAATCAATTTAGGGTTTAATTAGGGGTTCAATTAGTTTAATTTAGGGTTCGATTCAATTGGGGTTTAGGGTTTAGGGTTTAGGGTTTAGGGTTTAGGGTTTAGGGTTTAGGGCATTCAATTTAGGGTTCAATTAGTTTAATTTAGGGTTCGATTCGATTAGGGCATTCAATTTAGGGTTCAATTACTTCAATTTAGGGTTCAATTACTTCAATTTAGTGGTCGGTTGAATTGGTCAAAATTTGTTGAGATCGTGCATCGTGCCATGGATCTCCGGTACTTGTTAAGATGGTCAAAATTTGTTAAGATGGTCAAAATTTGTTGAGATCGTGCCATGGATCTCCGGTACTTGAGACCCTCCTTGTGGAGTAACTCAGTACAGTTATGGACATGATGCTTTAGGCACCCGTCGTTCGATTTTTCTCTTTTGGTCTTTTTGGTTTATTGCGTCCTCACGTCCATCAAATAGCATTTTCTCTGTACTTGCAGTATCCCTTCATTGACATTAACAGATCACTCTAATGGGGATTTAGTCTAACAATTGCTAGGACCATGTTTGAAAATTGAATCCCATTCCAATAAGGGTTTTCTCGTGCACAAACCTTCGACAAGGTGGCACATGCGCACACAGGGAGAGAAACAACACACACATGGAGGTTGGCTCGGTCCTTCTGGTCTAAGGGAAAATTTGTTTCTAGGGAATTAGGAGAAGAGTTCCTAAGAATCCCACAGCATGAAAAACCACGAGGACGACCAAGAGGCTACCATCAAAGTACTACCATCACCCAAGCACTCGGTTCAGACAACTTGAGGCAACATACTAAGATATATAACACCTAAACAATATTAAATTAACTTTGGGTGCTTGAAAACTGAGATTGTATATCTCGTGCGCTACAATAACTGCTGCCCTAGTAATAGCACTAGATTATGCACCACCAACTAATTATTAACCCAGCCATCATCTCTCTTTTAATGCAATAGCATGCACCACTGTCGCAAGAATGAAAGGCACTGCTTGTAGTAATGATCGAACTAATAGCTAAAAGAAATTACAACATAGTTGGAAACCAAAATCTGGTCACTCGTGTTTACCGTCTATGTGTTTCAATATGAACACAACACGCTTCTCAATAAGTTTCTATCTGACAAGTACAACATGCTTCTCAGTCTTAAACATGTGACTGCCTCATAGCTTGATTCTCCGTTTCAAAACTGAATATGGGGTTTGCTAAGAATAGAAAAAGTTCCTAAGAATCCTACAACATGGGAGATGCTGCTGCACAAAATTCTAGAAGCAAGCTCAGAAGACTTCCACGCTACGTTCACAACAGGAAGGATAATGCAAGAATATGTGGATGCTCGAATCATAGAACCACTCAGAAGGCCCAAAATGAACACAATTCCATCATTATTTTCAATAACAAATACCAATCAATCATTTAAGCACCTGATTCATATGACAATTATTATGCATGTGTATCTCAGTTGCAAGAAATCCACATAGACCCACAGACAAAACCTAATTGCAGAACACTAGAGAGGGTGAAACATAAAAGCCCAGAGCAAACAAACCTTCTTTGCTATAGAACGAAATTCAAGTTTACCAAGCATGAAGAGAACTTATGTTCAAGGCTCACCTTGCAAGGTTTTTGAAGATGGGCGGCGCGGTAGTGGTGGCGGCGCGACAGTGGTGGCGGCGCGGCAGTGGAGGCGGCGCGACAGTGGTGGCAGCGCGGCAGTGGAGGCGGCGCGACAGTGGTGGCAGCGCGGCAGTGGTGGCGGCGCGACAGTGGTGGCAGCGCGGCAGTGGTGGCGGCGGTCCTTCGGTTTTGAAGATGGGCGGCAGTGGCGGTGGCAGGCTCTATTCCGTCCGGGGCTAGGTTGACGGGGATGGCGACAGAAGGAATATCGCCGGTGAGAGAGAGAGGGAGAGAGAGAGAGAGAGAGCAACGGGAGAAAGAAAAGAAAAGGGATCTGATCTTTTTAAGTCCTTTACCGACGGAACACACCCGTCGGTTAAAGTCTGTCGGGAAAACCCTACTTTCACTGACGGGTGTTTTTACCGACGGAATTATTCTGTCGTTAAATAGTTTTACCGACGGTTATTTCCGTCTCTGAAACGACTTTTAGCGACGGAATTTAGTCCGTCGCTAAAAGTCCGTCTCTAATTCCCTCTTTTCTTGTAGTGGAAGATGCATTCATGGATAGGCTAAATGAAGATGACGATGGGGAGGATTATGGTAACGGTATAAGTACTGAGCTAGAAGCTCAGAGACGCGTATACGAGCCTAACGAGCATTTTTTCACAGACGTTGATTGGGCACCCGCTGCAGTTATTACAAGTCCTCTTGAAAGCAATCACGCTACAGTATGGCATCCCGAGCACGATGAGTTAAGAGTGGGTCTAGTTTTCAAGGATAAAAGCGAGTTTGTGAAGGCTATTTTAAGGTACCACGTCAAGCATAATTTGATCTACAAGGTGAAGCAGTCTATCCCAACTATGGTGGCTTTGAAATGTAAGTTTCCGAATGAGTGCAATTTTTATCTCCGTGCAACGTGTAAGAAGAGCCATAACTATTTTGAAGTTACACGCTATCGAGGACCTCACACATGTCCATTGAGGACGGCCTTGAACCAAGACCAACACCACGTAAACTATAGCCTGATTACTGAAGCAGTCCGCAATATAGTTGAAGCTGATCCGATGGTTAGAATTAGCTCTTTAATTGCAGCTGTGAAGGAAAAATATGAATACACTGTTTCATATAAAAAGGCGTGGAAGGCCAAGGTTGCGGTTATTGCTGATTTGTATGGGAATTGGGAAGAGTCATATCGGGCATTGCCAAAATTTTTAGCTGCCATCCAAAAGTATAATGCCGGTACCATTGTCGAATACGATCCAAAAGGGCGTGGAGAATCTGATGCAATACGCTTTAAACGAGTTTTTTGGGCATTTAAGCCATGCATCATGGGATTTAGATTATGTCGTCCTGTTATTAGCATTGATGGCACGTTTCTTCATGGAAAGTATCTAGGGACCATGTTAATTGCCGTATCAGCCGATGGAAACAACCAAATATTGCCGCTTGCATTTGCTATCGTTGAAGGGGAGAACCATGATAGCTGGAATTGGTTTTTGCAGCATGTTAGAGATTATGTGGTCCCAAGCGATAGGTGTATTTGCTTGATCTCAGATCGCCATCCCGGTATCTTAAGCACTGTGAGGAAAAACCAATTATGGCAGCCACCTTATGCCCATCAACGGTTCTGCTTGAGACATATTCTTAGCAATTTCACAAAAAAATTCAGTAGTTTGGAGCTGAAGAAGCTTATTTGGGCTGCTGGGAAGGCTACTCAAGTTCGCAAATTCAACGAGTTGAAAAAAAAAAAAAAAAATCTTTCGTTAGAAGCAAAAAAGTGGTGTGATGAGATACCCGTTGAACAATTGACACTTGAACGTGATGGTGGTAAACATGTTGGAATGATTACAACTAACAACTCTGAATTACTTAACAGAGTCTTGAAAGGATTGCGAGGCTTTCCTATCACAGCACTAGTCCAAACCTTTTTTCACCGTTGTGTACATTACTTTACTTTGAGAAGAAACCTTGCGGCAACCTCTATGGCAGATCAAATGCATTATGTCCCTTCCGTCATTCTTGCAATTCAACAAGCGAAAAGGAAAATTGGTTCTATGTTTGTGCAACCTTATAACACGACCGGTGATCGGGGGGATTTTTTGGTGAGAAATAAACGCGGCCAAAATGCACAGGTTGTGCGGCTTCAAGATAAAACATGTACATGCGGGAAGTTGACGACATATGGAATCCCATGTTCTCATGTTCTAGCATGTTGTGCAGTGGCAAAGCTAGATCCTTGTGCATTTATCAGTGCCTGGTTTTCGGTTCGGGAATATAGCAAGATATGAGCTGAAATGTTTCAACCACTGGAGCATCCAGATTACTGGGAAGAATGGACCGGCTGTACATTCATGCCCCCTACTGTAAATAGAGGGAAGGGTCGACCAAGATCAGTCCGTTTGCGCAATGAAATGGATATTCGTCTAGAGCGGCAGCCGAAACGTTGTGGATTATGCAAAAATACTGGCCACGACAAGCGTACATGTCATGCAAGGCAAACAGCTCAAACCACAACGTTTGACACTTGACAAGAGTCGGCTCCCATCGTTTTTTTCCATATTGTCTGCGTTGTATATTATGGTCAAACTTTTGTACAAACTAATGTAGTCCTTCGGCTGAAAACTCTATGTCATGTTCCTATTATTAGTTTTTAAACTTTTGAAAGTTTGAAGTTTATCTCCACATAGAATGCTACACAACGTTATGATACAAACATAAAGTGCTGCTGAGTTCGGTGTGAATCATTTACATGTAGTTGTTCCCACCATGGTTCTATGTCTTTGTCATGCTTTGTTTGCCATATAGCTTAAATAATCTTGTGTGGCATGTGAGTGATGCAAAGAAGCTGGTTATAAACAAAATAGCATTGGATAGCATTGGATGGTGGATGGATGGTTGGTGATTTTCGTGCCTTATTGGAAAGCACACACGTGAGCTATGGGCGGAGTCATCTACACTTAGTTGTTCCCACCATTAATCCATTGGCCATATCCAAACTAATAAGGGTGCCTTATATGATATGAAGACCATGTGTGTGTGTGTGTGTCACGAGCACGACATGATATTAAACCAAGCTGCTCTGTATAAATTCAGCTGTGATTATTAAGTGGACAGCTTACGAACTCACTGAAAATCTGAATGATGAAGAAGAAAATATAACTGAAGATGAGGGAGCTAAGGATGGGCATGAGAAGGTGAAGATCACAGCAAATGCAATTACTGGGAGCTCAACCCATAACACCTTCAAATTATGGGGTCAACATAAGAAGAAGACGTTCTCAATTCTCATTGACACAGGATCCACTCACAATTTTTTGGATCCTGCTACTGCTGCTAGGCTTGGATGTGTTATTACTCCCACTGAAACCATGATAATCATGGTTGCTGATGGCAACAAGGTGGAAAGTGATGCAATGTGCCAAGACAAGTCATGGACTTTGCAAGATATTGAGTTTAAATCAAACATGATGGTTCTGCCATTAGGAGGTTGTGAGTGTGTTTTGGGCCTTCAATGGTTAAGAAATTGGGACAAGTACAGTTTGATTTTCAAGAAATGACTATGACCATCAATGTTGAGGGAAGACCAATTACATTACATGGGGGCAATGGCAAAACAGAAGTGAAGTTATTATCAGCTACAGGTATGTTCAAGTACTTAACCCACAACCCAGGCTCCCTATATGGTCAAATCTATACCATTACTACTCTATCAACCAAGGAAGCAGGTGAACCACAACTTACAGCTCTATTGCACAACTTTTCGGATGTTTTTGATGAACCAAGGGGCTTACCACCAAAAAGGCCACAGGATCATCACATACCCATTATTCCAAATGCAACACCTGTTAGCCTTAGACCTTATAGAATGCCCTATGCACAGAAAACAGAAGTAGAAAAGATAGTGCATGAGATGTTGGATGCAGGGATTATACAAACCAGCTCTTCACCCTTCAGTTCACCTGTATTATTGGTGAAGAAGAAAGATGGAACATGGAGGATGTGCATAGACTATGAGGTAGAATTGATGGCCTTAGTGCAAGCAGTATTGCATTGGCACACTTACTTAAGCACTCAGCCTTTCACTGTTCTAACAGACCATTGTAGCCTGAAATATTTATTAGGCCAGAGAGTGACTTCACTACTCCAACAAAAATGTTTATCTAAACTGCTGGGGTTCACCTTTGAGATACACTATAAGGCTGGAAAAGAGACCAAGGCTGCAGATGACAAACCTTGAATTATAAGCTGCATATATAAGTGACATTAGGTGATAAAACTTGAACTAGGTGACAAAACTGAAATTAGGTGACAATGCTTGAAAAGCGAGATGAAGATAATAATCAGTTTATTATTATTTCGTGCATTGTGTTTTTTCACACTAATTAACATAGAGTTTGCATTGGTTTTTTGTAGAGATGGAGGGACCAACACAGGAGGGACCTAGTCAGGGGGAAATTGTGGAGCATTTGGTAAATCCAGAGCCCGTCGATCCTCATGTACTACATTTGCAACATTCTCATCGTTCTAGCTGTGTCTGGAATGGAGAGGTACTTGATTTTGTTATCAACTTTAATTATTCATGTTTAATTTAACTGATATAGAAAATGCATGCAGGTTGATAAGGTATTGACATGCCGACGAGCCCTAGGACCACTAGTTCGGAATCGCGGTGGGAATCGAAGGATGGAGCCACATGCGCGTGTCATGCAGTACTTGGTGCGAGTTGGTTTTTATGGGCTTTACCGGATCATGGAGGTTAGACTTGATCATGCTTTCATCACAGCACTTGTTGAGCGATGGCGGCCTGAGACCCATACTTTTCACCTTCGTGTTGGGGAGGCTGCAATTACATTACAGGACGTGGCAGTGTTGTCTGGGCTACCCGTTGACGGTGATGCTGTTACAGGTGTTGACACTACACGTTCCACGGATGCGTGGCAGGAGTATTGTCATATATGGTTAGGTGTCAGACCACCTGAAACGGTCATACGTGGAGGGTCAATACAACTTCGTTGGCTGATGGATCAATTCATGGTGTTACCAGAGGGTTCAGATGATGAGATTGTACAACAGCATGCCAGGGCTCTTATATTGGCCTTGATTGGTGGTGTTTTACTCCCAAACCTATCTGGCGCTAGGGTTCCTCTTATGTACTTAACTTTGCTTCAAGACCTTAATGCTGGGAGTGGGCGTAGTTGGGGTAGTGCAGCTCTAGCTTACTTGTACCGTGAGATGTGCTGAGCAAGCAGGAGTTCAGCATATGAGATTGGGGGACCCCTAATTCTGTTGCAGGTAAGCGAAAGTGTTAATCTCCTTCTTTTTCTATACGATATCTTATCATTGATCCTTCTTTGTAAAATACCTTATCAAATAGTTATGGGCTTGGGAGATGTGGCTTGACATGCGTCCCGAAAGATGCCCTGAAAGAGTCCCCCCTATAGAGGACTGGGCACAACCTGCTGCTGTTGACATACAACATAATGAGGCCGCTGGTGATGCACCTGTTGCTGGTGGAGGCCCTCCCCATCCACATGAAATCGAGCCTTTACCTCGAGACCCTTTGTGTATGAGGTAAGCCCTTATTTCTGGGCTACAGTAACAGTTGGACAGTTTCATAGGAATTGTATGCTTGTATGGTTACTTTCATACTTGCGACAGTATGCAACTCTATAGTTATTGCATGCTTCTATGGTTACTATCACCTTTTATGTTTATTAACCAAACTTGAAAATAACATCGACAGGTGGCTTGTAGCACTGGAAAGTGACAAGGTAGGATCACAGTGTCTCAGGGGATATAGGGATCAGCTGGACAATTTAAAGTCATCAGAGGTTTGTGCTTAAGTATTCACATGTGGCACATAAGTATGTAATTGGCTTGTCTAGATGTTATTTTAAAAAAATGTGCCTTTTACATCCCGCAGTTCATATGGAAACCGTATGACTTAGCTTCGCTACCGGCATACTGCTTGACCGGAAGGCATGTTTGGATGACTCGATCGCCGCTTATCTGCTTCGAAAGAGTGGAGTGGCACTTCCCGGACCGTGTTTGCCCCCAATACAGCATGAGCCAGGTGATCCCCCGTGATTGTGACACTGGTGGTGAGGTCCTTCATAAGATTGATCGTCGGGGCCACCTGAACACCGACTGGGAGCTGAAACATCGTGTCTACATTGACATGTGGAATGCTCGTGCAGATACTGTATATCGTATAGACGCGGCAGGAGAATATGTTGATGCAGGGTACTCTAGCCCATACATGTTGTGGGACCGCTAGATCACCCGTCTGTTGGTTGGCAAACCGGTGCAAAATATACCATCTGATACCAAGGAGGGCATGCTACTGTGGAGATATTGGTATGTATCTTAGGCCCTTCCTCCATTTAAACGCTAGCAACTATCTACATCTTTTTCGCATGATAGTGACCATTCCCACTTACACCCTTAGTTATGCTCTAAGCTCATTTCTAGATACAATGCTCAAGACACAACGACATGCATCCCGTTTGATTTACTTAGGATTGTGTGTGTACGTTTGGGGCTGGGATGCTTTCTTAATATGATATCATGATAGAAACTATCATGCAGAGCTTGAAAGTAGGACACATGTGGAAAGAATTTGCTGTCTTCTTTCCACTCCACTTGACCCCAGATAAAATAATCACATTTGCGCAATGTATAGCCCTTTCTTTGTTCCAGGTTTTCTAAGGGATTAGGAATTGTTGGTTGGCAGATTTCCTGGCAAAAAACATGGCTTGACATGTGTGATTGTGTGGGAGTTGGGGTATAATGACAGCTCATTTGGGACATATGTTGGATATGGGGTCCCAAATGGTGAAGTGCAAAGCAAAGACCTCTAAAATTGCTCATTTCGGATGTTGTTTTAGTGTAAATATCCTGATGTGCTGCATCACAATGCTGGGAGGTTGAAATGGTTTTTCTAGAGACAAGGAGGGAATTCCATAACTCCTGATTTCACTAAAAACCAAGCCCTGTATAAGAGAGACATAGAGAGAAGGAGGGAATTCCAACAAGTTACATTAATTGTATAGTCTGAATTTGATGATTTGCATGAATATGTTGGGATTATCGTATGAACAAAAGACACATGTCTGGGCTGGGAGGTTGAAATGGTTTTTCTCACATAAGCAAAATAATGATGTGAAAATAGAAGAAAGGAATACAGGGGAGGTAGAAAGGAAAATAGAAAAACTAAAACAAAACAGGTTATCCTGTATGCCTGGGTGCTGGCCTCCTGCACAAGCAAAACACATTGATCCAGATTACTGGGAAGTTCCCAGTGTTGCAATTTTCAGATACAATCATGATACAGTTACAAGCCATTCCTGTGAGCAATTCAGATTCTGGTTTACTGCCTTAGTACTAGTGACAGGATTAGGGTCTTGCTTCATTAAAGAAGTCTGAGTTTAGGATTTTTTATTTCATTGTAATACAGTGGATTTAAGGATGAAGAGAGCTTCGTATATGTCATTTTCTAGACTAGTTGTGTACGAGCTTTAACATGAGTTTATGCAATGTTATTGGGTTGGAGAAGTGCCTTAGAAATAAGTTTAAGTCAAGTATGAATAACAGTATATGCAGCTCAACTTGACTAAATCTTGGAGGAGGATTGTTGTGCAGTGTGCACAAATGCATGGGCAAGAGGTATCAGAGAAGGATATTTCTGGGATGTTGGATATACGGTTGCATAAGGAAAAATCCCGAAAGTGTTACTCTTGACTGACAGGGAAAAGAAAGGGAATCTAGGCTAGAACAAAAAGATAGAGAAGAAAAAGAAAAATAAGTTGATTGCTAGCTAGGATCATGTAGCCACCCAATAAAGAATGATATGAAGACTTGGTGAGTTGAGCTTATAAATTTGTCTGATGCAGAAAAAAATGTGATTCTTGCTAGGAACACATGTTATGCACTTACATGTAGGACTTCCCTTAGACTAATAAGACCACTCTGCTTGGTCCAGAAATAGCTACTAAAACCTTGTGATCATACTAGGTTGAAAATTTTAAACTACAGGATCCGATTATCCATGCATTAGACATTTTAAAATACAGGACATATATCATAGGTACTGCCAGTGCACGTGATAAAACTGTGATGGTAGTTCTGAGATTGGCACCGTGAAGTTGCTCTGATGACTGATTGCGGTTACGTGTCCTTATGCTATTCAAAACACCCTTTTAAATACTCAAAATGAGCATGGTATAGTTGTATTTCTTGATTTGCTCGTACCTTTTTCAGTAGTGTTTCCTTTTATGTGGAAGTTCTTTTGTGATTTTATTTTGTTTTATTCTTCAAAAGAGTTGAATAAGATTTTCTTCACAAAAGTACTTGGCATCACAACCTTTTGAAAGAAAATTGAAAAACAAAGAAAGCTTATTCAACGTAATTTGTCAAACTTGTTGTAGTCTAGGACCGCTTCCTGATATGACGTCTCTATAAAGATTACATAAAAGCCTTGCAGTTGTGGGATTAAAAGATAAGCCTGTTTGTGTGGTCATTTTATGTCTGGTGATAAGTATAATAGCACCCCATTTCTGTATTCCTTTGGTTAATATGGCATATTGAATACGGTGAGAGGAATTTGGAACCGTCTGTAATTGGTGCTGAATACTCTCGAGGGAACAATTTTGTTGTTATTTTCCTGTTGTCGTGTTATTCTTTTTACTTCAACTGTTGCTATTCAGTAATGTGATTTTCCACTTTTTGTGTTGAAAACTTGTACGAGTTACTCAAGTCTATCCAGAAGCATCAATCTGGAGACACTGTTTACAAGACTAGGTCCAATCGCACCTGGCAGTCCAGAGCCTAGTTGCGGCTTTGTTTTGTGTTCTTTAATCCTTCAACTTACATTAAGGTAGCATGTGTTTTGCCAAATGCAAAGGTATCTTTGTTCAGTATTGTTATCCTACACAGTATATGAGTTTAATAGTGGGGTTCCTTATGCATGACTCTTGTATGATGAAAATAAAGTCCAATGGCAATGGGTGATATGAGGCCTGCTCCCACCGTCTGGTATACAAAAGTGAATGAGTACAAGAAGTGTCATGGTCCTCATGGAAGAGCTCAGCCCACTTCGACCAGGCATTCTGCTGTCTTTTTCTCCGTCTCTGCCCGTTTGTCATCTTGATAGGCTCCTATATGAGCAAGTTTCTCTTCTGTAGTTTGAGTTTCTGTACAAGGATATCTAAGTCAGAATATCTAGTACGACTAACTGTAGTTTTAGGAACTAGCTACGCTGTACTGTACTCGGTTCCCGCAGTGGGCCTCTTTCTCCTGATGAGACCTTGTTGTGTTGGATGGCTGATTAAACCAATTCATGCTTTTCTAAGTTTGAACTCATTACAGATATTCTGCAGAAATCTGTTCACATATTATGTTTATGACAAGAGCGTTTGGGAGGACACTCTTAGCTGCAGCCAAAACATAAACTTCTGGTGCTGCTGCTGCTGCTTCTGCAGCTAGGACTTGCTATACCCCCCTCGAGGCGTTCTTTGAGGCAGCTCGAAACCCAGACGAGGAAAAACCCGTTGTCTATGGTATTTGTTCCTCCCTATTATTTCGGGTGCTTGTATGTTAGTGAGTGGGATTCTGTTTGGACCCTTTTGGTAATAATCTCTGTTCTACAAACTCTCTAGCTTCATATGCCTTACATCCTTCATGCTGTTTCTTTGACTAAATATCATGATGTGCTGCTGCGTGATTTAATGTAAATGCATTTGGGATTTGACTTCTCTGAAGGTTGATGGTAATGCAATTCGGGTTCGTAGTTAGGTTGTTACAGTAGTGACTTCTTTGAACGGTTGATGCTAACGTAACATCTGAAATTGACCTGAAACTAGCTGGTTATTAACGAACTTGCTTATTTTGCAGGCACAACAAATCAAGCGCATATTCCACCTTGCTGATTCTACTGACCCTAATGCAGCCATTGAATCCCTTGCAAGTATTAAGGTTGTGTGTCGAGAAGCACTGTCGGCCATTTGTGAGGCTGAACGAATCTCAGCCAGTGCACAACCAGAGCCACGAATCCAGGATCCGACACAACCAATTACTCAGGCCTGACGACCACCGCGTGCATGTCGAAAGGGACCGAGACCGACCATGGAGCCGGTCACCGTAGCACCGATAGGTGCACCAGCACCAAACACTGCATCAACATCACACGTGCCACCATCAGTCCAACCTCATATGCAGGTTTTGCCCTCACCATCACCTGTAACAGCTGCAGAGCATGAGCCTTTGACATCCCATTCCACATCCAGGACACCCCCTGCTCATGGGCCATCATCTTCCACACCTAATAGATCCGATCGACCTCATACACCAGGAGGCCCAGCACCTATATCAGCAACTGAGACAGCAGCTGTACATCACATGCCATCCCCGCTGCTTCATGAATCTGAGATGGAAGGTATAGTC